>CM032383.1:13089151-13154151 GCA_019049475.1 Eueides isabella
TTAAACTTTTAATATCAATATTAGAGGTCACCTCGTCATTTTGGATTTCCCATTTGAATTACATGGACAGTTTATTGTGTAGTAAACAGACATGTATATTTTTATAGGCAATTAAACGATCTACAAATAAATGTTTGAAATAATTTTTAATATTGAGGCCTGTCGTGGCGCAGCGGCACAAGCGTGTGTTCGGGGTTCGATCCCCACTCGAGGAAATGGAATATTTAATATTTTCAATTTAAATATTTATTGGTTTTCTTTTATTCGCTCTGGTACATGGCGAACGCGACATTCAGTTCCGCAACTCAACACGCCATGCCTCAAATTCGGCGGAAAGTGGGGAACGGAGGTGGAACGGAGTGTCTTAACACTAGGTTCCCAAGTTCCCTCTGCCTACCCTGCTACGTGCGGGATACAGCGTGAAGCTGAAAAAAAAGTTAACTTCACAGTTTCCCTATGCCTATCCTACTATGTGCAGGATGAAGCAAAAAAATAAATTGTAATATATAGAATAAATCTACGAGTACATTAAAGAGAAGAACAATGGCTTGTTGTTAATTACTGATTACAAGAAGTGGTGAGCCGTCAGTTTAGAAGGGGTTCATAGAATTACTCATATCTATATTATTTGCTTACTCCTTATGTGTAAGCAGATATAAAAATATATATTTTATTGTTGTTTGAATCATGATAGTTTGTAAATGTCGTTCAATTATTGTGAAATACATGTTTAATGTTATATATTTTTTTAGACTTTGACGCATGTTTAATGACTGAACTGAACGTTCAGATATTTTTTACAGTTCAGAAAAGGGGCCGATCAATAATCTTGTGATTTTAATATTTTTACTATGTTTTAAAGTGTTATTCCACACTTAGGACAGTAAATACTGGAACGGTTTTCCAGAGGCGCAGGTTCAAATCCTGCTTCGTTCAAATTTTTTATACGCTTTTTAAATTTAAGTTTAATCTTGTGATTTATTGTGTAACACTTTTTAAAACTAACCCCCTCCCCCCTTGGCGATATGTGGTAAGGTTTAAGATTTACCCTCCCCCATACCCCAATTCACGTTTATTTTTAGTAGATTTCATTAAAATTCAAATGTTCCAAATTTCCACTGCTTTTTTTTGAAATAAGACTTATTTCGTGAGCGCGTTGAGATAATCGATTTGTATAAAATGCACCTTAAAGCTGATAAAATTAGCTTTAATTTACATATATGTATTTATAACGAAATTTTTCTCTTGTACTACGCGTTTGATGAAAAATATAAATACACGTGATATCTTACTGCACCCACCCTACCCGCCTGTGATATTTCGTGATCTTCGACGAACACAGAACTATATTTTATTTATAATCATGTGAAAGTACTATATTTTATTTACAGTAATGTGAAAGATTGTGAGGATAGATGCTGTTTCTCTTTCACGCAAAAAGTACTAAACGTATCTAGATGAAACTTTACAGTGTTATAGTTTTAAAATTAGAATACATAATAAAGCATATAGGCAACAATTCATGTAAGCACTTTGGTAAATATTTCGATTTGTCTTATATATTTATATATATTTATATCTTTTTCAGAGTCAATGCGTGTACCGAGTGCGTCTAATACAGATGTTCCACATAGAATCTCGAGGTTGGTTCGACATTGGTTACAATTTCTTAGTAGGCGGCGACGGCTCAGTGTACTACGGCAGGGGTTGGGACTTCGAGGGAGCCCACACAAAGTTCTACAACAAATATAGTATAGGAATAGCTTTCATAGGCACCTTTAACACTGAGATGCCCAACGCCAAACAAGTGCAGGCCTGCCAAAAATTAATCAGCTTAGGTGTTCATTTAGGGAAATTAACAACGGACTACGAACTGTTTGCGCACAGACAGCTCATGTCGACGTCGAGTCCCGGTGACAAAGTGTACAATATAATTAAAAAGTGGCCCCATTTCGTTCACAATATCACCGATTTTGATGCTTTGATACCTAAAAGTTAGACTTTTATGTGATTTTATAATGATTATATGAATTATTATCTTGCTTTTTGTTTTCTTGATGGATATCTGGTAATGATAGATTAATGAAATGATAAGTGGACATTTGAAATGGTCACTTTAGTGGTAATTGTTACAACCACCAGATCTAAGTACTTTATAATTTGATTAATGTCGAATATTGAAAATATTTTTTTTTTTGCTGTTTACTTTATATTTGTTAGGTGTTTTAATGAAAATGTATTTTTTTATGAATATTAATTTCTTTAACTTATAATGAGATATATATGCATTTATAAATTAGTATATAAAAAACATTTACATCTACTAATATAATGTATTTAAGAAATTTCTCCAGCTTATATGTATTTACTAACGAATAGTTTTTGTTGTAGTCGTAATAGACTTTAAATATATCTTTTTTCGTATATTTTTTTTATTAAATAGAAATTTGAATAAAAAAAAATATATATATATTTTTTAAAATTATTTGTTCTATAGCTTGGTAATTATGTAGTATTTGTAAAATGTGTTATATGTTTTTTAATAATATAATAAATATATCGTCGGCATCAATACAGGAGCTTTTAAATTAAAAAAAAATAAACTATCAAAACTGTCATAACGTAATGTTCTTAAGTATTTTACACTCGAATATCGTTTTTAATAAATTACTATAAAATACAAGGAAAAAGATTAGTATAAAATTGAACATATTGAAAAAGTAAAAATGGATTTAGCAGCTTTACACTCTACGCCGACGATATTAAATAGTGCTAAATGGTCGTGTTTTATGGACAGCCTCCTTACAAGCTACTTTATCATTCCACCACTAGGTAAAAGGATACTTAAAGGATATAATTTTGATTTTTTTTTATATAAATAGAATTGTATTATAGTTTGTAGATATTTGTTAGTTAAATATTTAATTTTGTTATTATTATACCTAAATGCTAGAGAGCATTATTAAAACGTACATGAATAAAGATATGTATTAAATAATTGATTTACTAAAAAGTAATAGAAATATATATGACAATCTTTTATACATAAGTAAAAGAAATATAAAGAAAAAAAAATGAGTACAAAGGTGGATCTATTTGTATTGGCCAGATCATTTTCAGCCAACCAGTGTTATTATAAAAAATATAAGTAGTAGTATATGATTTAATCTTTAAAATAAAATATAAAAATAAATAAAATCGTGGCATCAAATAAAACCTTATTTTAAATTTGCTAAGTGTGGAATAACACTTTAAAAAATAGTAAAAGTGGTAACTTGCCTTCATATAATTTATACAACTTGTTAATTGTAGGAACCAATTAATCTATCATGAATTGCACGTACAACATTCAGCAGTGAGTGGTCCACTGGAGAGGATGGGTCATTTTTACCCCACTCTGTTTATTTAATGACTAATAGTTAAACACAATAAAGTTGTCTAATATAAAATAAATTGGTCTATATATATATATATATATGTATATGTATATGTATATGTATATGTATATGTATATGTGTATGTGTATGTGTATATGTATATATATATATATATATATATATATATATATATATATATATATATATATATATATATATATATATATATATAATTTGTAGAAGAACTATAAGCTATACTTAAAATACTTTTTATTTACAGTTATTATTACGAAAAAAAATGTCCGCATTCAAAATGGCACTATAAATACCTATTTCTAAACTATATATAATATTAAACACGTTAATTCTGAAGTTAGTTCTATGAAATACCTAAAAGGTCTAAAAAAATCGATTTGCGCATGCGTCAAATTGCTAATTAACTACATAGGTCGACAGTTAGTGCCACTTATAGTTTAGTAGGTCGAATCGATACAAGGAAAGCCGTGTGTCGAGCTAAGTTTTATAGATATGGCTTTTTGAACAACACATATATATAGATATACATATGTCAGTAATATCTTCATTAAATGTTTTCATTTTTTGGTTTTGGTTTTAGTCGAAAATTGTTTGTCGATTTTTTGTTGTTGTTATTTATTATGTTATATCATTTTGTGTTACTAGTTAATAAAAAAAGTATATGAAACTAGCTGTAATTGATATTGCTATTATGAAAAAATATGCTATTATTGATTTTTTACGGTTAAATGATGAGGCATGTCGTGTGTCCCCGTGGCACAAGTGTGCGCGTAACTCGACAGGTTCACTTATTTCATATTTTCATTTCTTTGCTCTGTGGTGAGGAGGCAAAACGATGTGTTGAGTTCTTCCACTCAACACGTAATGCTTTAAATTCGGTGAAACATTGGATACGGAGTGTCTTAACACTAGCTTCCCTGTGCCTATCATACAGTTAAAAAAAAATAAGTCACTATTGTCATAATTACTGACAACATATCGGAAAGCGACAAAAGCTATATTGAGTCTCTTGCAAATGTTGACAAAATATAAATATACTTATTTACACAGATACATTTTTTTAGTTGCTTACAAGTCTTCATTAAATTAATAAATATTTATGAAATCTAAGTGAAATAGTTTTTCAGTTATACTTAACCTTCTACTTATAAATGGCGGCATATCTTTATTCATATACGATTATTTTGCTTAGTATTTAATTTGATTGCTTATTATAGTTTTAATATGGAAGTATCGAGCTTAGTTTTGTATAGATTGTAAATTGAAAATAATATGTACTTTTTATTTTGTTTTTATTCTATTGTATGTAAATGTGTATCATTCATTCATTATTTTCTCATAACATTTATGAAATTGTATTGCAAATTTAGATATTATTTCGGGGAATGCTAGAGAATTGATATTTTAGTTTAAGTATAATAGCACACATATAATTTTTGTTACAAACGTACAGACAGTACAAACATGTCGATTCCCAAAGGAACCTGTTTTTTACCTTTTGGTTCCGGAACCTTAATATCATGAAAAAAAAAATAATTCATACAATAAACCATGTCAAAGAAACTAAGACGGTAAAGTTGCTGGTAAATGGATTCGATTCCCAAAGGAACCTCTTTTTTACCTTTTGGTTCCGGAACCTTAATATCATGAAAAAAAAATTAGCTACAATAAACCTTGTCAAAGAAACTAAGTCGGTAAAAGTTATTGGTAAATGCAAAGTGAATGAGTAAGTTATCCCTCAAGTTTCTCGCATTTCCTGCTGAGTATCTTTCGCCGGTTCTTCTCAAGTCTCAGTCACTAACTTTAGTGAACTGGTGATAAATTGTTTGACGTTCAAAAAACGAACTTTGGAACTTCTTATTTTGAATAAAAATATTTGAATTTGAATTTGAATTGAACGTGAACGAAGTGTCTTAATATTAGGTTCCCATGTTCCCTCTGCCAATTATACCATGTGCCGGATACAAAGTAAAGCTTCAATTCTGCTGATGTTTTTTTTTTTAAAAAAAAATAAATTTAAATAATAGTGCTAGAAATTGACGAACTTGATTATAACAATGAATGAACGATATAATCAAAAGTGATAGCGTAAATTGACTCTGTCCTTGATGTGTACACGTGTATTAACTTATTATATATTGATGATGTTTTATATGATTTTGGTATTTATTTTGGCATTGAAATATCTTTTATGTTAGATTATGACTTTTATTATGAGAATATTAAATGTTATGTATTAAATAGTAATTTTTGACTATAACCATTGGCTCGTCTGGGGATTGAATCTACACCCATCGCGTTTTCAAATAGATGCTTCGTCACTGCGCTATGAAGGCCTCAACGAACTCGTCCCTCTATAAATAAATATTTGTCCTTTAGCAACTTAGTGGCCTGATTTCCGTTAGCTTATGCCATTTTAAAAAATATCTCTTAATGTACTCTGAAAAAATGAAATAATGAAAATTTGTTATATATTCTTCGGAATTTATGTTATTTTAAACGGAATATTTTATTTATCTTTATATATTTTCTAATTATTGGCTATATATTTGCCAAATTACAAAAACACATCTTTTAGTGTAATCACGTGTTTATTTTTTACAATTTTTTGAAATTAAACTAATTAAAGAAGATATTATTATTATTATTATAAATATAGTTAATTTTGTCATGGATTAGTAACAATAATATTCGTTTAGCTGTGAAAGTGTAACGAACAGACTGACATACGAACAATTATTGCTCTAATTATAATAGTTACAGGTTCCACTGATGACTTTGCTTAGTGATACAGAAAATCTATTTTTATTCGTCGTCGTTCGTAACTCTCCAATCAGTTTTTAAAATATTTACGATATCAAATGCCGTCAGCCATTTTTTTTTTAATTTTTTTAATCATTCCTCGTATTTGATATAGAACCCATAAACACCTCTTTTAAAGTCACACTATCTCATTGTGTCACATTGCCTACAAAGCTATATTAAAGTACAGTATTGCATGTAATGCGAACTGGCGCAGCTGTTTGAACGTAGCCGTTCTCAATGATTGACGATCTGTTCTAATGTTTGTTTTTTATTAGACGAGATGATATCGTTAGAACAACGTATACTAGGTAACATTTAATTTTTATTATATAAAATGACTCTTTTTAATTTTATTTTCTGTATTTTAAGATATTACTTTAAGTGATTTTTTGATCTTTTTTCTTAAATGCGATAAAAACTACTGCTTAGATCTATAGTTAAATGCAAAATGTTCTATAATTAAAATATTATCTATTTTATTCTCATATTATAAAGGGAAAAGTAAATATGTTTTATACTTTGAAAGAACGTTTCAGATTTATCATTTTGTCCACCTTTTCACTCTAGTGTTCATATGTGGGTTATGGCAGGTTAGACAGAAGGAACTTGGGAACCTAGTGTTAAGACACTCAGTTCCGTTCCCCATTTTCCGCCAAATTTAAGTCAGCTGCGTGGCGAGTGAACTCAACACCGCGCATTGCGTTGTTACTGGAGCCAAGAAATTAAATTATTAAATATTTCATTTAAAATTATTTCACTTGAAAATATTCAATATTTTGATTGAAAATATTAACCCAACTTTCAATAAACATTTATTAAGTGACATTTGTTTTTATAATTATTATACATTATATTTTAAATAGTACTATAATCACTATGCGTTTACTTGTACAGTATGTAGGCACTAATATATTATTTTCGTTTTTTTTTTTATGTACGAACATTGGTATGTTGGTATGATTTGGTATTCAAAAGTCGAATGTAGATAATAAATTTTAAAATATTAAATATTTTATTTTTATACTTAATATATATATAATATATATATATATATATATATATATTATATATATATATATATATATATATATCACATACATATAAGATGTTACATACGTTACGTTACATGTAAAACATTGTACGTACGTGATAACATAAATTTAAGATTTTTTTGATTATTGTTGTTGTTTTGGTTATGGTTCTTTAGATTTTATATAGTAAAATTAAGTTTTTTAACAATGTTACCTTAGTGCCTTAAGTGTGTATAGATATATTGTACGGTGCTGTTATTTATATAATGATGTGATGTTAAATGCTCAAACGAATATATATTTATTCTATAATCAAATATATATTTTTATATTATGGTGAAAAAATGCATATATATTTATAAACGTACTGAAATTATAGGTTACATTTTTGTACAAAACAATGTGTTTCAAATATCCAATACAAATTATATTCATTTTGTATATAATATATTGTTATAATATATATATATATATATATATATATATATATATATATATATATATGTATATATATAATATATATATATATATAATAATAATATATAATATAATATATCTATTATATAGATATATATATATATATATATATATAATATAATATATATATTATATATCTATATATATATATATATATATATAATTATATATATATAGATAGGATATATATATTATAAATAATATATATTTACTTAGCTATTATTGACTTTTTATTGTAAGATAACTGATTTAATATCTGAACACTTACGGAATCTAACGCCGCGTGTTGTCTAAGTGATGTATGTTATGAATATTATGAATACTCGTGGACACATAATCGTCATATTTTATGAATACTTATGGATACAAAATTGTCATACATGATGATTGTGTATATATGAAACATTTGTCAATAAAAAAGGGCATGTATATACAAACACCAATACGATTTTTTGTATATTTATTCATATTGTTCTAAAATAATATAAGTTCATAAAAAGTATATATGATTGTAAATATAAATATGAATTACAACGAATAAAAATGTGCCACATGATAATGGGTGTCTTTTTTTTGTTTGTCAAAACTTTGTGTAATTCCTTTCTCTGGTTTTTATGTTTGTTATGTTTATAATAGTTCAGTTTTATATAGGAATTGTCAAAGGAAATTCAAAAGCGTTAATCGTGAATTTCAAATAAATATATGAAAAAAAAAAAAAATTACGCAAATATGAACATGAAAATCGTTTACAAACAATCATTATAGCAAATATTTAATTTACTCTACTCACTCTACTCAGTTTCACGCTGTATCCCGCACATAGCAGGGTAGGCAGAGGGAACTTGGAAACCTAGTGTTATGACACTCCGTTCCACTTCCGTTCCCCACTTTACGTCGAATTTGAGGCATTATGTGTTAAGTGGCGGAACTCAACGCCGCTTTTTGTCTTGTACCAGAGCGAAGTAATGAAAACGTTAAATATTTAAATTGAAAGTATTAAATATTTCAGTTTCTCGATTGGGGATCGAACCCATAACCTGTCAGTTACAGTCACACACTTGTGCTGCTGCGCCATATATTTAATTGATATGGACTTTTTTTTCAAATAAGTCTGAAATGTATAATTTTATGTTATTTAAAAAAGAAATATAATTATATATGTTTATAAAAAAAAAACAATTACTTAATAGAATGAATTCGATCAACTATTCACTAGATTACAGGCTGCATACAAATACTGGTCAAAATAATGGCACCAGTCAATTATAAACAAAAATCTCCACCCGAAGAAATGAAATATTTTATATTTTCAATTTGAAAATGTTAATGTTTTCATTTCTTCGCTCGGGTACAAGGCAAAACGCGGCGTTCAGTTACGCCACTCAACACGCAATGCCTCAAATTCGGTGGAAAGTGAGGAACGGAAGTGTAACGGAGTGTCTTTACACTAGGTTTCCAAGATCCCCCTGCCTGCTCTGCCATGTGCGGGATACAGCTTGAAGCTGAGTGAAAATTATGAATTTGTTTCGTTTTAATTGAACGTGATGCAATTAGTGGTAGCCAGAGTATCGAATAGAGCCTCTTGATTACGCTTGGTAATGTGGTATCATTTAAATTTGTTGAAGGTGCAACTTGAAACATGAAATCCAGTAGTAATTTATGAATTAAAGTTTATTTCTTGATTTTTATACTAGAAGCGTTACACGTGTATTATGTAATAGTAGGTTTATATTTCTTTTTCTTAGTCGTATTTGTATGCAACCTGTAATCTAGTGAATAGTTGATCGAAGTAATAAGATAACACTTGAGACTCATACGTTGAGATGTATTTTTTAAAATATATTATTAAAGTGGTTTCTAAGTCTTATTTTTTTTTTTAATTTAACTATAATATTAAATCTATATTAGCGCTGCAGTATTTCTGGCCGTCATGGCGCAGGAGCACAAGCGTGCATCTATAAACACGATGGTAATGAAATATTAAATATTATCTTTTCCTCGCTCTGGTAACGATGCAAATCGCGTTGTAGAATTCTGTCGCTTAACTCGCAATGCTTCAAGGATGCGGCGGGAAATGGGGAAGAGACTATTGACTTCCGTTCCCGTTCCGTTTTGTTTTTGTTCCATCTTAACATTATGTGCTTAACACGAAGCTAAAAAAGAGTAAAGTATATAATATTGACGTTTTAGTATAGTCTGAATTTCAGTTCACTTCTAGTAGCTTTTCACTTCTAGTAGCTTTCTATGATAGTACCATTAGCAATCTTTGGCCTTACTATATGTAATCAAACCGGTCATACGGCCTTCTCTCTATAATTCACAAGCTCTGTATTTTCATAGCGAATCCATAGCAGGCTGAAAGTAGTTGTGCTGGTTGGTTGTTCGGTTGGTGGAAATAAATCTTTGATTTAAAATATATTTGTAGTGATGTATGTATATAATTTTCTTGACTTTAAATGCTTAAGATGTAAGACGAAACTAGTGGTAAGTCATTTCATTTAAAATTAATCGCTACCGCAATACATTGTCATATGATAAACCGTATAGTCAGATATAAAATTTATAGATATATATAGCAATGCATAAAATTTATATCTATAAACATATTGCAAGGAAATTTATAGGTATCTTATTATTAAAGTTAATGGATTTTGAATTCACAAGTGTTGCAAAAATTGACATAGTGTACCTACACTATGTCTGAATACCTATAACTAACTTACTAACTCTTTTTTCCTTCTGCCTCCCCTACCTTTATATATATATATATATATATATATATATATATATATATATATATATATATATATATATATATATATATATATATATATATAAAGGTAGGGGAGGCAGAAGGAAAAAAGAGTTAGTAAGTAAGTTAGTTATATTCAGACATAGTGTAGGTACACTACACTAGTGAGGTCACTATCCGCAAAGTTTCCCGTATTCGAGACATTGCATGTTGAGTTGTGGTATTTAAAGCACAGTTTAGTCTATCGGAGCTGAGAAATCGTAATCATATAAAATTTAATCACTCCCTTAAATGTGAATAGAATCTACAATCAAATGTTTAATTAAAGAATATCCAACAAAGATCTTTGTCGGACGATCGTATACATCCGACACCGAGTAGGGTAGAGTAAACCTGGGAGCCCGGTGTTAGAACATTCCTTTCTATTAAAGCATTGCGTGTTGAATGAAGGAATACAAAGCTGCCCTTCGCCTCGTTGGCGAAGAAATATAAAGTATGCCATTCTCCTCCTGCTGGGAACCGAACCCGTAACTTTTGGCACTTACAGTCGCACGCTTAAATACATTTATTTCAATTTATCATAATTTGTTTAACACAATCACCTTGAAAGTTAAACGCGGCATTTCATAGAATAAAATGCTATGAATTATTAATATATATAGGTTATCGTTTTTCATTTTAATTATACGTCTTCTTGAATAAAATATTGATAGGTAGCAACTGTAAGTATTGTCAGCGATACGGAATGATATGGGTTTTATGGTTTTGTTTGTCATTTTTACCTAATTATATTTTTATTGAGGCTTCGTCTGAAATTTTGATATAGAAATAAGTTTAGAAAATTACTTTAAGATTTTCTTTTTTATTTAACTGATAATCATGATCAAGGAGGGCTATTCATAAATTAAATTAAAATTAAACATTTAATGTTTCATTTAAAAATAATACGATAATGATGAACATATATTTTGTAAATATTTTTACGTAAACCCCTCATCAATGGTTTCATGCTTCGTCAAAGTACAACTTATGTAAAGCTATTTAAACGTGACTATTCCCCTCATGGGATTCGAATCCACACCATATGCAAAAAAGCTAATATAGTTAGTAAAAGCTAAAATAGTTTTTATATAAATTTGTTTCAATAATTTAACTAAAGTTTTTATGACTCCCATTCTATATATCTCTACTACTTATCGACACGATCAAAGCATTGTAATTACCGACATACGTCGGTATGACATATTATACCTATTTTTCATTCTGAATAGACATTCATAATTTTTCATTTCGAACAGGATTCCCACAGGTCAAGTTAAGGTTAAGTTTGATAATTTTAAAACCCACAATGGTTCATTACAGACAGCCTAAGATGATAAAAGTGAAGGATAAAAAGAAAATGTTAGAGACACCAGCCAAATTGTCCCGATGGAAATATTGTACTGCGAAGTTTTTCCAATTTTGCAAAAGAACTGATTTGCACGGCTTTAAGTATATCGCTATGGAGAATCTTAGTGTGACTGAAAGGTTAGTTCACGTCAAAAAAAATATTGACTACTCCGATTTTTTCAACCACGTTAAAAAAATCGGAGTAGTAAATATTTTTTTTGACTGATTAGTAATGTTAATTTCTATAGTTGTAAATAGTTAATTAGTGGGGTATTCTGAAAATCATGGGCGTATTTTTCAAAAGGAAACTGAACCTTTTCTAAAAAATCTGACTGTGTATTGTTTTTTTTTCTTGCAAAATTGGCTCTGCCCTACCTACATTTAAAAAATCATTAAGTTTTCTCTGCAATATTTGCTTTTGACTATGCGTTGTCATTTGCGAAGAAAAGCGCGAATAAAAGCATTGACAAAGTATTTTTTTTTATATCTTTCGTATAAAGATCTCATTACTCATCATCAATTTGCATATTATTGGTTTCTTCTTGAAATTATTGGTTTCTTCTTGAAATATTTTTGAAAAGTTTAAATAGAAAACAAATATTTAAGTCGTACATATGTCGGCATGTAGGTTCCTTATACATTCTACCCTACAACTTGTATGTGAACGATTATATTAGAGGCCGCACGGGCATTGGACGAAGTATAAGGTTTGGCTTGGCTCAGTACACTATTCGTAATCTACTGCTGGCTAACCTCGTCTCTTTAGTGAATTAATTGTTTTATTAATTAATAATCATTAACTAACCCTATCTCCATTCTACTCGCTCTTACTTAACAACTACCTCATTTAGTTTATTGAATTTTCGACACATATTATTATGTACCATTTTTTTTATTATTTCGTTTATATATTGTATGACGTAGAAAAATATTATTATTTTTATTAGAAGCGTTTGGGGCGTAGCGGTTATAATCAGCGTGATCGGTGCCACTTTTTTTGTCATCACAGCGTACAAGTGGTACGCCAGAAATCCTATAATAACGGTAAGCTTTTTCAAATTATTTTCAGGTTATTATTTTACGGCGAATGGCCTTCATTTATTATCATGTATTTGTGAAAGAAAGTCAGTTGAGGTTCTGGAGCACAAGAGTGAGGTAAATAGGTTGTGGGTTCGATTCCCACGCGTGGAACCTCGCTCCGGTACTAGGCAAAGCATGGCGTTAAGTTTCGCATGTTATGATATGTTCGCTCTGCCAATCTGATATATATATATATATATATATATATATATATATATATATATATATATATATATATATATATATATATATATATATATATATCATATGATATACGAGGCCTGTCGTGGCGCAGCGGCACAAGTGTGACTGTAACGCGTGACTTTAACCGACAGGTTCTGGGTTCGATCCCCAGTCGAGGAAATTAAATATTTAATATTTTCAACTTAAATATTTAATGGTAATTAGCTAAAGCTAAAATAAGGCAAAGCGCGGCGTTGAATTCCGCCACTCAACACGCAATGCCTCAAATTCGGCAAAAAATGGGGAACGGAAGTGGAACGGAGTGTCTTAACACTAGGTTCCCGGGTTCAGCCTGCCTACCCTGCCTCGTGCGAGATACAGTGTGTAGCTAAAAATAAAATATATATATCATAGTCGCCCTAGCCTTAGGTGGCAGTCACACCCATAAATATCATGGATATCGTAAGTCACTTTCGACTTTATATTTATTATCCATTTCTCACTTTATAGCATTAAAATGTCTGTCATGTTATTCTATCAAAAGCGCAAATCTACTCGCTACTAGATGGCGTTAGTAGTTCCAACAAGTATTTTAGTTGTTTTGTTGAATATTCATAAATATTAATTATATCGCTATCTTAAAACACAGAAATATGACCACATTTTCTAAAATAAGTTTTATAATATAAATATCAATTTTTTATTCAAATTGCCGTATCTGAGATTTTCTGGCACTGTCAAGCGAAACATAGGCATAATATGTCTTTCTCGTTGAGTGCCTTAAATGTAAACATAGCGTAAACACAACTAACAAAATAAGCCGAAAAATAATTGAATCATTAATCTCTGTATGTGTTTTATACAACGCGGGGCACACGTATAGATTAAAATAAGAAATATAGTAATTATAATTATTACTTTAGTGTTTAGAGTAGGGTTTCCCAACCTTTTCTTGATCAAGCGCCACTTTTATATCATTCCATCACCACCACCGCTAAAGTAATGGTTTAGAGAATAAAACCTTGCCAGCTCTTCTCAGCCGAACTGTTCTCCAAGGAGGTGGTGGTATTCATTCGACGATTTAAGAGTGTATTTGAATAAAAAATATTCAAATTTATATTTCGATTTTCAATTATTTCGATTTTGTAAGTTAGATAGCCTTACACGTGTAAATATTTTTAATTAATTTAAAGTCATATAGACAAGAAACTGGTCACTAGATGGCGTGGGCCAACACAAATGTATTTAGATGTTTCCTTTCAACCTTTTGTATTAAAAGTTTTATATTTAAAATTAATTTATCCTATATATTTATTTTGTTCTTTCCTGGCTGAGCTTTGCTAGCTCTACTCAAGTCAAGTTTTTTGAAAAAACCATATGTGTATTTTATCCCGACCCTTCATTCTCATTAAGATACTATGCTCACTTTCTGCCGATTTCTCACAAAATGTACAAAATTCACTTTTGTACCTCTAGTTGCTGATTTGACAGTACTCGTATGTATGGATATGAAGATAAAAAAAACGTGCACTTCCCTCTTGCATACAAATTGTTAAGCTTTTACAATCTAATTATCATTCGATCATGATTGTTTATTATTCAAAATGCGTCTCACGTTTTTTTTATCTTTCTTTGTTATGAGTAGTATAATTGTACTTTAAAATCGTTTAAATGCGGAATACAGTGTGAAGCTGAAAAATATTTTTTTTAAACATATTTTAAGTTAATTCTTTATAAGAGACCAGTTTAACAGTAATGAAAAGCGGAATGAAAATAAATATTTTATGAATTTGTCCAAGTTGGAGTAGAAAGGAAGATAGGGCACATCAATGTTAGGTTATCGAGATTTTAGTTAATAGATATAAAACCTTCTGATGGAAAATATGTTAACGGATAAATACTTTCGTATGGTATATATATGTATATATATATATATATATATTATATATATATATATATATATATATATATATATATATATATATATATATATATATATATATATATATATATATATATATATATATTATATAATTATATATATATATATATATATATATATATATATATATATATATATATATATAAAATTAAAAAAAGGCTTATGTTTAGGTTCATTATTCTGATAATTTAATTTATTACCGTCACATAATTAAAATACATAACGGATTTTACAATGTAGTTCTACCAAACCATGCAAATGTAGATTTCCTTGGAAAATTATTAATAATTAATATGAAAATGTTAAAACGTCATTAAACGACGCGTGGGCTATTGAAGGGTGCGAATTGAGCGGGGGCGTCTCTGTGAACACCTGGTTTACTGTTGATTGACATTAACAATTTTCGATGTGTAATTTTTTAATTATCTTATACCCTATATGTATCATGATTTACATATATTTTATATAGGAAACAAAAGCATCGGCAACCGGCGAGCGTCGGAACACAACGCCGTCCTATGTCTTGTTAATAGAGATTTTGAAAAGAGAGAGAGAGAGTTAATAGAGAATTGATCAAAATTGAACCTACGGCAACCATGTTTACAATCAGATCCTGTACCGCTGTGACATGACAATGTCAATACTTATAAAAAAAATCTTTTTTTTAGTATCACATATAAAAACCACATATTGTTCAATGATTTCTATGAATTTTGAGGCAACTTTATTTAATGTGACTGGAAAAAGACACATTTTATTTTGTTATTATAATTTATTACTTAACAAAATATCACATTGTTAATATACAAGTAACGTAAAATTACATATGTCATAACGACTGTAAAATATTACAATTTGTTTTCGAGGCCTGTCGTAGTCCACACACACAAGGAAGCGACAGTTAATGCTCAAAGGATGGTACTTTAATCCTCACTCGAGAAAACTAAATATTATTTACATTTTCTTTGCACACTCAACATGTATTTTGCCTTCAGAATTTAGCTGAAAGTTGGGAAAGGAAGTGCCTTAATGGGAACGGAGCTTCTTAACACGAGGCTCTCAGTGTCCCTCTGCCTATCTTGCGGGATAAGGCGTGAAACTAAAACAAAATGTTTTTTTTTAACTTTTTTAAAGCGTTATTCCACTTACTGGTTCTCGCTTATAGTACAATATGCAATTTAATATCAAAACACTCCGTTCTCCACCAATCGTTCAAATTTCGAAACATTCTACGTTGAGAGACAATATTTCAGTCAGATAGCGCTAAAAGAGTGACCATTTCCACCATAATTAATTACCCATTTCGGAAATAAACCCTCCATCTTTGAGGTCACACTACAGATAGATATTTAACTTATTTAAAAATAAAAATGACCGCAACGTTTATCCAATAATATATTTATTCCAGGTTGTAGAAAGCACTCAAGGAGCTATTTGGGATATTCCGTTTCCGGCCGTCACAGTCTGCGATTTAAATGTCATATCTAAAAGCGCGGCAAAAGCTTTCTCGACCAACCTGTTAGTATTAAAGTGAGCCTACTATAGCAGTTTAAACGTTCATGGTTTTTTGTTTTATATAATAAATTACTATTAAGTATTAATTTTACTTACCTTTTGTGATAGACTAAGTGCGGCGTTGAGTACCGTCGCTGGTCATTAAAATTGTCGTTACATAGACATAAGTATATCTTGTATCTTAAGTTTCTTCTGGCTATTTTATAAGTCTTGGAACCTAGTGTTAAGGCACTCTGTTCTCATTAAGACACTGGTACGCTACTTTCAGCCGATTTGGGGCTTTGCGTGTTGACTGGCGGAACTCAACGCCGCGCTTGCCTCGTTATAAAAACAAGAAAATGAAACTAATAAATATTTCATTCACCCGAGTAGTAGTCGAACCCACAACATTCGCGTTTACTGTACTTTGATATTCACCAAATTAAGTTCTCCCGCATATCTTAACTTACTAACAAGAGGATAGGATAGACATGTCTTAATATTTCAGGTTTCGTTTGCCTACTTTGCTATATTAGTTTTTGAGTAAAGCGTGAGATACAAAATGGTAGTAATTTGTTTATGATCCACAGCACTGTAGTATCAATATCAAATTTTCTTTCAACCCCCGTAATAAATTCAAAATCCGTTCAGAATGTTAATTGTTAATTATGTTCCGTGAATACACCGCAATGCGCCCTCGCCATACATTTACAAATACACGCGTGCAAATACTGCCGATGTTCTAACAATTATGGTCATAAATGTATATCAGTCCACGAGTATTTTCAGCTTTTACCTACGGCTTCGCCCGCATGGCCATAAAAACTAAGTGTATGACACATGACACACTATCTAGGGTTCAACTCAAGTAATTCTGCTATGTACGATTTATGAAGAAACATTACTTAATTTAGCCTTTAACTGCTTGACAAATGGACTATCCAATTAAATAATTTCAATTCAGACTTACCTCGAACGGATATTTTCTGAGATTAGCGCGCTCAACCAAACTTACAATTTTATATTATTAATATAAAAGTAAGTATAGATTGTGTGATCATATAATAATTTTAATAATATAATTTAATTAATATTTTGTTTTAAATATAAATTGTTAAAATTTGGAGAGTAGTTAAGTTTAAATATAATTTGTAGATTTGGAGGAAACGAAAGCGAACGGGGAGTGTCTTAAGTCTAGATTCCCTGTGCCTACTTTGCCATGCACGGGATACTGCGTGAAGATGGAAGTTAGCTCTTCCGAAAAGAGCCAACTCCCAGCCTTCACGCTACTAATCACACGGTGTTGAACTCCGCCAACAGTCGAATATGAGAGTTTCGTACTGTATCACATTAGAAATTAATGTATCGAACTTGCCAATAAAGATTATTTAGTACAAAGATCATTTTGTTTTATAGCTTCAAGCTGTAACCCGCCCGAGGCAGTGTAGATAGAGGGAATCCGGGAATCTAGTGTTAAGACACTCCGTTCCACTTCCGTTCCCCACTTTCCGCCGAATTTGAGGCATTGCGTGTTGAGTGGCGGAACTCAACGCCGCGCTTTGCCTTAGTACCAGAGGGAAGAAATGAAACATTAAATATTTTAAAACAATTTAACTTTATTTTAAAATTGAAAACAGTCACACGCTTGTGCCGCTTCGCCACGACACGCCTCGATGATCATTTAGTATGCAGTTATGTACTCTGCTACGTGAACCTTGTGAAACAGAGACTTAAACTTCGCTAATTAACCGAGTCGATACTATCATATTCCATTGATAGACTTACGTACTTACATATATACATATTCGTACGTTTGTTATTCCTACTTGAGAGTAATTGTTAAGTGTAGTGTTAAGACGCCGCGATTTGCCTTGTTACCAGAGTGAAGAGATTAAGTTATATAATTGGAAATCTTTAATATTTCATTAGAAAATTTAAAAAAATCTATTCAGCGAGTTAGGATCCTGTAGCGTATACAGTGCGCCACGAAAGGCCTTTAAATATCTTAAGAGTATTATATATATAATGTTTGTCAGATTATACGGCGTTGAGTTCCGCCACTCAACACACAATATTAATAAAATTGGGGTCTAAATACTCACTCTCTCACTCACTCAGCTTCACGCTGTATCCCGCACGAGGCAGGGTAGGCAGAGGGAACCCGGCAACCTAGTGTAAAGACACTCACACACTTCTGTTCCCCACTTTCCGCCGAATTTGAGGCATTGCGTGTCGAGTGGCGGAACTCAACGCCGCGCTTTGCCTTATTACCATAGCGAAGAAATGAAACATTAAATATTTAAATTGAAAATATGAAATATTTCATTTCCTCGACTGGGGATCGAACCCAGAACCTGTCGGTTACAGTCACACTCTTGTGCCGCTGCGCCACGATAGGTCTAAATACTAATATGATTTTTTCTTACCCTGTTATATGTAAGGATAACAGAACTTCTTGTTTTAATTAGATGGCATCGTTGCCACGTTACATAGCTGTCACTGTAGATTCGATATTTTTTTTAGCTTTTGGCCATTAATAACACCATAGATCATAATACATAAATAGTAATACTGAGATATGTAGATATTACTTTATAAAAAACCCATTCTGTACTCCTTGAGATTTGCGGTGGAACGCAATTGCCAAAAAACAATTATTTATTTCCAAATGACATCTACAGACAGACATATTCCTGATTTTCTCTTATAAAAAATCTCGTGTGTACCAAAATACACATTCTTATTTACCTCAGTGAACTTCATATTACTTAGGTTAAGTCCACTCATCGTCTATGGATTTGTTAGATATTATAACAATTACTGCTTATTTCTCAGTCGGCGTGGGAGCAAAAGGGATTTTCTTAAGCTATTGACGTTGCTTGTGTTGTATAGTTTGGATTAAAAAAATTAAATATTATATACAATAAATCTTAATTTGAGATACAGTTAGTGTAGTGGATTATTAACAAATAATTTGGACAATATTTAATATTTTTAATTTAAATATTTAATGTTTCATTTCTTAGCTCTGGTAATAAGGCAAAGCGCGGCGTTGAGTTCCGCCACTTAAAAACGCAATGCCTCAAATTCGGCGGAAAGTGGGGAACGGAAGTGGAACGGAGTGTCTTAACACTTGGTTCTCTCTGCCTACCCTGCCTCGTGCGGGATACAGCGTGAAGCCAAAAAAAAACTTAAACAAGAACGAAAAAAATATCTAATTTTCCATATAACACAAGTCCAGTCCAACAAATTAAACTTTTGCACATAAATAAGCCTTTATAGTTTATATCTATATTCAACATACCGAAACGAAAATTAAAACGAGAAGTAGAATTCTTTACATTCGGAGTTTTTTCTAGTAGTTTCATATGAAATTTAAATATATTCGTATGTATTTCGAGAAATCAAATTCACAATTTAAGCATTCGCAATTTTTCCAAACGAATTTACTGACTTACAATTATTTTTTATTAAATTAAGCGAAAGCTGAAATCTGTATTATTTATTGTACTTGTGCGCGCTTATACGTATGCACTGATACTTGAATTATATGCAGTTTGACTGTTGTAATTTGGTCTATCTACTCTCTATTATGTGTTTTGTAAGTTAGTGTTGAAAACAAAAATAAAAACAATAATTAAAGAGAAGAATTCCAAAATTTATAGAAAAATCCAATCTCTAAAATTGCTTCAGTTATTATATAATTAGTAATTAACATATTTAATTATATTAATAATATAAAAACAAACAAACCTACATTTGGAATTTATTTATATGATTAAAGAACTGTAAAATCAATACATATTTGTTTCAGCATACATCCTCATTACTTAGAATTTCCTACTGGCTATGTTGCAATAACACAGTTCGCTTATTTCATTCTATTTATTATGAAACGGATACTTTCTAGAATTTTTTAATTAAATATGAGAACTTTCAGATTTTTCTCATATTGTTTTTAATTAATGAACGGACATACGTATTAAAATTTTCAACATTTCTGGGCCCATTTGATTTCCAATTCATTAAGTTATATTAATTAATACCGTTTGTTTGAGCCAATGCTATGAAAAGTTATATGTAAATAAAAATATAGTCAAAAATATATTTATTACGCCTTCGTGTACTTTATTTTTTGGTTGAATCCTCTGATCTAAGGAGCTTTCATATATAATTTAATCGATTTATTGAGAAATTCAGGCATTTCATCGTTACGATGCACAGTGGCAGTCAATCATTTTGCTGTAACATACACAAGTCTTAGTTATTAATGTTTGGTCGAGGGGGCAAAAGAGATAAAGATAAAGACTAAATAAATTTAAAACTAGGTTTATTGCTTTACGCTGTATCCGGCTTAGCAGGGGAGGCATAGCGTAGTGTTGAGGCCTCCGATCTCATTTAGATACTCCTATTTCCCACTTACCACTGATTTGAGATAATGTGTGTTCATTGGCGGAACACAACGCTGCACTTTGCCTCGTTACCAAAACAAGGGCAATATTTTTTTATTACTCGCATTCACAGAAGCACGCTTGTTAGTGTCCCTGACGGCTTTAGGTAATTTTTTTTTTCGGCTTCACGCTCTATCCCTCACATGTCAGGATAGACAGAGGGAACTTTGGAACGAACTTTTGGAATGTAAAGACGCTTTGTTACATTCCCCCCTTGTCACCGAACTTGAGACATTGCGTGTTAAGTGGCGGAACTCAACGCCGCGCATTGCCTTGTTACCTGTTACCTAAATGATGAAACACCACAATTTGTCGCGTTTAAATGATAAAATAATTAATGAAATAAAATTTATTAACAGGACCCTACCAGATAACATAACGGCAGATTTTATATTCAAAACGTTAAAGATTGCACCTCTCCTGCATTCCGCGGCAGTCGCGGAGCAGGAAGAGAAGAGAGATCTTCATATACTGCAAGACGTTTTGGATCTTAATAGTATATCAATGGAATCTTTTTTTCGACTGGTAAGTAAGATATTATAAACGACCCCCACACACTACCTCATTTTGGACAAAATGTGTGTTTAATTACGGAAGTTAACGCCGCGAAGAGATGGTAAAATAAAAAAAATCATTGACTCTAGTAGGAATCGAACCCACACGCTCCGTGTGTCTCTGCGCTTCACCAAGAAATATTTGTTTATCCTCATATAAGTATACTAAATAAAAATCTGTTTACGCCTTTATAAGTATTCTCTAAGTATATCTATTTTTCCTCTCAGCTTCACGCTGTATCCCGCATACGGCAGGGTAGCCAGAGGGAACTTGGGAACCTAGTGTTAATACACTCCGTTCCACTTCCGTTCCCCACTGTTTCCGCCGAATTTTAGGCATTGCGTGTTGAACGGCGGAACTCAACACCGCGCTATTCCTTGTAACCAGAGCGAAGAAATTTTTAATTTGATAATAATTAATATTTCATTTCCTCGATTGATTGAACGATCGAACCCACAACCTGTCGTTTAAAGTCACACGCTTAAGTGGCTGCGCCACGACATGCCGCAATCTATTTTTTCTAATACCAAGAATTATACTATTTATGCTCGAGATGGTAATATTCCATTTCAATTAGAAGGCATCGAACCGCGGCGTTAATTTTCGTTACTCAACTCTTGAATTCAAAAGAATAGTAGACATCGACGTCGTTGAGTTCCGCCATTCATCACGTAATGCCTCAAATTCGCGGGAAACGGAACCGGAAGTATCTTAATATTTTAACACTAGTTTCCGAAGTTCCCGCTACTTATCCTACTATATGCGGTAGAGTGTAAAGCTAAAAAAAAATTTTTATACACATATAAATTTATAACTTTCGTGGAACATCTAGCGAAAACTATTTCATTTCACAGTAATCGTTTTACACGAGTATAATAAATATATATGTAGGTAATCATACTTTGTAATTTGAAATCTCATTTGTGTTTGTTATTATAATAATAAATTACTTGTACATATTTACAGAAATAATTGATTAATTTGACCAAAATTAACCTTTGTGATTAACAATATTATGTTTTAACAGTATTAGCCAGATTGAGTGAAGCGTTGGGTTTCGCCGTATGAAATGTGATTCATGATATACTTATCTGCTTGCCTATTATCTATAGTTATATTAGCTTATAATTCCCAGATTATGTTGTCTTTGATAATAAAAAAAATGATCGAGGCACGGCTCCGTAACAAATTTCGATATTGCGAGAACAACGACATAACGAGAAAAACCTGGATAAACTTAAGTTTGTGGAAGTGGGGAACGGAAGTGGAACGGAGTGTCTTAACACTAGGTTCCCAAGTTCCCTCTGCATACCCTGCTAAGCGCGGGATACTGCGATACTGAAATTAAATAAATAATAGACTTAATTAAAATAAACTTTTATAACTACTACAGTATCACGTTAACTTTGAATATGCACGTTGTTAATATATCATGTCAGTACAAAGCGAAACATCGTGGCGGATTCCTAATTCTATTTGCGTTGTTGTAAATTAATATTTGAAATAAATGAAACGTTTTGTTATTCTATTCTATAAGAATAATAGCGAATTACACTTTTATACTTACTAATCTCAAATACTTCCTTGTTCTAATATGGTTATCACTTTTAAGACGGTATCTATACATAATTTTAGCTAAACGAAAAAAAATTTAGTAATTTTGACGTACTAAATATTTTAAATTGACCTAACTTTCTTATTCATCAGCCGATTTCAATAAAACAAACATTAAATGTTGAAATGTTGAAGGAAGGTTGCTAAAATATATATATATATATATATATATATATATATATATATATATATATATATATATATATATATAAATATATATATATATATATATATATATATATATATATATATATATATATATATATATATATATATATATATATATATATATATATATATATATATATATATATATATGAGTTTAGTGCGTACAAACGTACAGGCAAACTGACACCAATTACATTAATTAGATTTTTTTAAATATATCTTCCATGTACAGACAGCGATCAGTTACGAATTTATTATAAGTATATTTATTTCGTCATTCGCTATATATTCCGCAAGCAGGGTAGGCAAGAGGGAACTTGGGAACCCAATGTTTGTTAAGCCACTCCATTCCCGTTGAGATACTTCCGGTTCCGTTCTATTTGCCGACGAATTCTAGTGGCAAAAAAATTCGGTGGTTTACGCATCTTTGACTGATTTAAAACATGTTGTAATATATTTCAACGTCTTGCCAAACGTCTATCAAGATTCATTTAGAGGTATTACGAATGAGACATTTATAAATGACAAGCATCTACTACTATAAAAATACTATATTTGATATTTTCATTTTATTTTAGCTTTACGTTGTATCCTGCACATGGCCGGGTAGGCACAGGGAAGCTAGTGTTAAAACGCTCCGTTCCATTTGTTACTTTCAGTCGAATTTGAGGCATTGTGTGTTGAGATGGCGGAACTTTTAGCCAGATATTTTAGCCGCGCGAATGTTGAATATTTAATTTAATAATGTTTAATATTTATTTCCTCAACTGGAGATCGAACCCACAACATGTCACGTTTACAGTACGCTCATAAAATACTAGACGAGAGAAAGAAAGAGGTATATTCAACATGTACGTCATACTTAACAAAAAAATAACACTTTTTAACAAAATATCCTTTGTTCTATTTGCATTACGTTTTTATAGTATAGTTAACACCGTGTATTCACTTAAAGATTATAAAATACAATTTTATTATTAAATACAATTTCAGCTTTCACCGGCGTTAAGTTGCTCAAAACTAGTAGAGCGATGTATGTGGAAGAACACAATGTATACATGTGAACAATTATTTCAACATATTTTCACTGGAATCTACTTGTGTTGCACATTCAATTACTACGCTGTCGATGATATTACGGATAAGTAAGTTTAACTTATGTTGTATATATACAAGTGTTCAAGTATGGATTGTTTTTTCAGCTTCTAGGAATTCCTTAGTGGCCGAACTCTATTACGCTACGCTAAACATTAACTAAATAATTTAAATAACTAGTGTCATAATGCCTATAATGCCTATTAGGCCTGTCGTGGCGAAGCGGCACAAGCGTGTGACTGTAACCGACAGGTTGTGGATTCGATCCCCACTCGAGGAAAGGAAATATTTAATATTTTCAATTTAAATATTAAATGTTTTCATATCTTCGCTCTGGTACAAGGCAAAACGCGGCATTAAGTTCCGCCACTCAACACGCAGCGCCTCAAATTCTGCGGAAATTGGGGAAAGGAGTGTCTTAACACTTCGCAAGTTCCCTTTGCCTACCCTGCCATGTGCGGGATACAGCGTGAAGCTGAGTGAATGAGTAACTAATGCCACGAATGGAAATTGCACCCGCAATAATATAGAATAGAAATTTAAAAGTCTTTAATTTTCCTGCAACATGTGGTAATATAGTAAGCTTTTGTTTTAAGATACCATACAGATATCCTAGAAAGCTTCTCTCCTTCCTTCCGTTAGTTATTATTCCTCGTTCAAGTAAATTGTATAATAAAATTTGCAATTCTGTAGATATATTAACATCTACGCGGATACGTTTACTGCATTTAGGGTCTCAGTGATAAATAATATCAACAATAAACTATATAATAATATGTTAAATTTTATTGATAAATATAGACACAGATCATAAGGACATCTATTATTATCGACCTTTTGTTTGTTTTTGTAAAGTACGTTTTGTTGACATTGTATCTTTTTGCTTTGAGTATTTTTTAATTGTATAAACACTAGCATTCGTGAAGCGGACACAGTATATGCATGGAGTGTTAGCTTTCAAAGGGCTTTACATTATTTGAAACTATGTCGTGTTTGTAATATTATTTTATTTTTATTTTGTAATAGCCACTGGTAAATCAAAATAAATAGTTTGAATATTAAATAAATGCTCCAGAAACTAGATAGGCGACTTGTCTTATAAAATAAAGTACTATGACCACGTTTTTGCAATATCTAAAATTGACACATTTTATTTTTTACGCTATGTGAAATAAAGTAAAGATCAATTTTATATATTTTTTAAACGTTCGCATATCAAATATAAATGTAGGAAACAAAATTTAGAATTTAGCAGGTTTACACTTTATTAAGCTGTGCTATCTCGAAGTACAATTCTGTCAGTATGTTTAATTAAAGTTTAATACTAAGTGTCGAGACACTCAGACTTCTCTACGTTCTATAAAAAATAAAAAAATGGCATAGAATGGCGGAGCTTAACGTTGCGCTTTGCCTTACCAGAAAAAATAAGGGGAAATATTTATGTACAACCAATAGTTTGAAAATATACACATATAAATACTTAGTACAGTACGATCGATTTGTCATGAGCTCCATGAAGTCATGAACACTTTCTGAACTGTTCAATCGAGGTCAGTTCCTGAGGTTTAGCCATGTAACTGTAACCGACAGGTTGTGGGTTCGATCCCCACTGTGAATGAAGTGAAAAATTTAATATTTCCTATATATATATATATATATATATATATATATATATATATATATATATATATATATATATATATATATATATATATATATATATATATATATATATATATAATGTATGTATTACTGTATACATATATATATAATAATATATACTAATGTATATATATATATATATATATATATATATATATATATATATATATATATATATATATATATATATATATATATAATGTATGTATTACTTTATACTCTGCTATCCTTTCAGAATGCGTCTATTACGTTTTCCCTCACCGCGTCGCGTCGCTTCCTGCGGCTATCAGACGGCTTTGACCGTTATAGTGAGGACTGATCCCGACGACTATTATAGTACCGGATTTGCTTCACTCGGGACATTGGTAAGTATAAATTTGATTTCAGTTTTTACATCCGTTCATTTTTTAGTTACATTTTTTTTTCAAAAGAAATAACAGAACTCCTATGAGATCACTTTGTTGTACTTTCATTAGGACTTTTCATCTCGAGATGGCGTGGAGGTACCAAGCTTGATTTTAGTATCAAGGTTATGTCTACGGTCCCTTGGAGCATTGAAAAAATTAAATTACGTCTATATTTTCTTGCAACAGTTTCCACTTGGGAAAAACTTTATTTTATATTGAATCTAGTGTATGTTCGGACAATATTTTTCTTAATACACTTTTAAAATAATATAAATAAGACTCTAAAAATTATAGTAAATACTATAGATTTCTTCTAAGAAATGTATTCTCAGATATTTGCGTTCATAATATAACTTATCTATCAAACCAATCAAAACTAACCTTACAACAATGTAAAAAAAAACATCCATTTTTTTTTCGTCCCGTTTGTCCAATATATTAAATAATAATTAAAAGTTCAACTTAAAATGAATATACACAGTATATTTTCACATATAACAGTATATATTCATGATTTTTTTACGCGTGATCAGAAGCTCAAATGCAGGGGCCGTGTAGAGAACGTTCAAAAACAAAAGGTTGTCACTTTGTACACCTTTGTTTCATATTTCGACGTTGACGTTTCATTGAGTGGGAAAATTAATTGGTAGACGCTATAGAGGAATATTGCTTGAATATAAACGGTGGTTTCCATTTCGATTTTATCTCAAAGAAGTTATATATTTTTAGATTATTTTTGGTTTGCCTGTCTATGGAGGTATAAGATGGCGTTTATGTACGAGTACGTTAGTTAGCGCGCAGTGTTTTAAGAGGCTGTCATAATGCAAGGTTTTCTAAGGTTAAACGACAATCTACATAGAGATATCCCGCATACTGCAGGGTTGACAGATCGAACTTGGGAACCCAGTGTTAACACACTACGCTCCACTTCGGATACTCATTTTTCGCTGAAATTGAGGCATTGCATGTTGAGTGGCGGTGCTCAATATCGCACTTTTCATGTCACCTGAGCAAAGAATTGAAAAAATATTTTTTGTATTAAATATTTAATCTTAAAATATTAAATTTATCATTTCACAAGTAATAATAAATATACAATTTATATATTTTATTTATTTTTAAAAATAAATACATAAATAAAGGTTTACGTTTAACCAATACCTATACGAGCTTTAATTATGGCCGACGTCATATAAGCGTACAAATATTACTGTAACCTTTTGACAGCCTTTGTATTTGCTTCGCTGTTTAATCAGGGCTGGACACCGTGTCGGCGAAAATGTTAGGGGACTTTAATAGCCGTCAATGCTATTACTAAGTAATAATTAGAATCAGTATGTCTGTAAATATGTATAGGCAGTACCTATACATGGATCGTTTGGTGCAACAATGACGTATTCAGACTCTAAATATGACAGGATGTGGTTTCGATCCCCGATCGAGGTAATTCAATATTTAGTAAATACTTCGCTCTGGTAACAAGGCGTTGAGTTTCACTACTCAACAAGTATTGGCTCAAATTCAGCGTAAAGTGGGTAATGAATGTGCGTTTTAATGGCCACGGAGTGCCTTAACACTAGGTTCTCAAGTTGAGAGAGTGCTCTCTACCCTGCGATGTACGTCATACAGTGTGAAGCTGAAAAACAAAAACAAAACGACACTGAATGATGAAATTGCAATTTTAATTAGTTGATTAAACGTAATGGAAAATTTAAAATTTAAGACGTAATTGAAGCTTGTCGATTGTAAATAGTCTTTCCATGTACGTTGATAGATTATAATTTCTGTTTTTACACAATATAGTAATTATGTCAGTGTTGTATCAAACGAGGGGTGTGCACATTTTTTATCAATCAACAGGCTTCATTATAGGGCATAAATTAAAATTTTACTGCCAAGCTAAAATAATAATTTTACGTTTCATTATCAGATTTTCTTTTTTTTTTTCTGCTTCTTTTTGTATACCGCACATGAGAGAGTAGGCAGAGATAATGTGGGAACTTAGTGATAAGATACTCCGTCCGTCCGTTCTTAGCTCTGCTATGCGGCAAAAGCGCGGCGTTGACATCCGCCACCCAACACACATGCCTCAATTTCGGCGGAAAGTGGGAAACGGAACTGGAACGAAGTGTCTTAACACTAGGTTCCCAAGTTCCCTCTGCCTACCCTGCCATGTACGGGTTACAGCGTCAAACCTAATGCGACAAGAACGACGGAATGAAAATATTAAATATTTCATATCATCGAGCGGGGATCGAACCCACAGCCAGTCGCCCTTCTTATTCGAACGCTGTGCTGCCACGACATGCCTCTAAATCAGATTTTGTTTGTAATGTATCGAACATACTTAAGTGTTTGTTGAGGTTCACATTTAATCTAAAGCATACTAAAAGCGGTATTAAGAAATATAATTTTCATATTCCGATTTTAATTAAGTAAGTGAAAGAATAATAATTGACTTACTTGACTTAATGTCCTAAGTCCCCGAGGTGGGGCAGACGGCGTCCACAGTAGTCCTCCATCCTGTCCTATTCTGAGCTTCGCGTTTGATTTCACTCCAAGTCTTGCCGATTTTCTTCGCCTCATCCTTTACAGTGCGTCGCCAGGTTTGCTTGGGGCGACCACGTTTGCGTCTTCAGTCTTCAAATTTTAATTAAGTAAGCGAAAGAATAATAATTGATATTACATTATTACCTAATTGTCACATTCGTCCACAGGTATTTATAGACAATGCGTATAACATGCCCGATTTCGATTCACCCGTGCGTTTGGTCAATCCGGGATCTGAAGTCCTTATCGCCGTTTCACCAGAAAGGACCTACGCTACTCATGGCATTAAAAGTTTTCCGCCAAATGAAAGACACTGCTATTATAATAATGAGGTAAGTATTAAAGTACAGTACCTCTTTTACTGCTAAGATGGATATCAAATTATTGGAGTATTCAAGTTAAATTTACACAAAATGAGGTAATACTTTAAAAGGTATTTAGTTTCTCGTTGTGTCCTAGATCACGCAGAAGCTATCGGCATTGTACTGACCAAATGGCAGATTTCAACGCCGCGCTATGTCTACCTTATTAATCACAAGCGAAGAAGTCACAACATTTAATAATTTGACCCCTGAGCGGGTATCAAACCCACAATAAGTTTTCAGCCAGACGCAATGCCGCTTCGCTACGTAAATAGACATATATCACATATATGTATATATATATATAGGTATATGATCACATTTGTTGATGTCAAATGACCACTATGGCTTCTGAAACTGTACTTAACACAGCTAAAAACAAAATGCTTTGAAAATAGTTTACTTGATATCCGTTCTTTTTGATGAGGATTGCATGTTCATATTATAATAATAGCAAGCAAAGCTTCGAGCATTATTTATAAGAAGGAAATCAATAAAAGCGTTTTGAAAAGTAGTTTTTTTTTTGTATTTTCTACGACATTCCGTTGTCCACCTTCTACCTGAATTGGAATTTAAGCGTGTTGGCGGAACTCAATATCATACCACCTTTGTGATACTTATCATAACGATAACAAAATCAAAAATTACAATATTCTATATTCAATTAAGCCATCACAAACACTTTTAAATCGTCAAATTAAAAGCTACCATCGGCTCGGAAGGCGGCTGAGGAGAGCCGGTCAGAAACTCAACAGTTGCTCTTTTATAAATATAATAAATAAAATATAAATTATAATAAACATATAACATAATTAACTTCCTGAGTGAGTACCAACAGCAATCCGACGCACTCTTATCATGGTAATAATCTTGAGTAGAATAATATGCTTTGCCCCACAATATATTTTTAACTTTCAGTTTAAATATGAAAATGGAAAGTCTAAAATCACTTGTGAAATTTTATTAAATATACATGTACCATGTCCAATAAAAGTCTTACTAAACTTTTGAAGATGAAAATTAGGTATGATCAGCTTGTTTTTACTTCTTGTATTGATATCAGGTCTATCATTGTTCTTTTAGTATTTTTTTCGAACAAGTAATATATACCAGTTTCTTTAAAAAATCTCTTAGGGATTTCCGAGCTCTCATGCTGTAAATTGCCCGAACTACTCTTTTTTAATTACTTTATTACGGCCAGTTGTGACACAAGATAGGTTATGGATTCCATTTCTACTGGAGGAAATAAAATATTAAAGATTTTAATTTAGCCGCTTTGGTAACGAGACAAAGTGCGCGGTTTATGTCCGCTATTTGACACGTAACGTTTCCAGAATTCGGCCGAAATTGAATGGAAACGGAACGGGAACGTCTGAATAAACACGGAATGTGTATTCCCAAATTTCCTCTGCCTGTGATGCTATGTTAATAAAAAGAAAAATATGACCTAGAGAGGATCGAATATCAGTGCAACTGTTTTGCATGCAGTCAATGATGAAATTGGATATTTACTGTATTACATACTCGTATATTTATTATAAAGTGGGATTCAGGCAAAATGTAAACAAACAAAACTTCGGCTACTTCGGCCTGGGAAATGAAAATGTTAAATATTTAAATTGAAAATATTAAATATTTTCTTTCCTCGAGGGGGGATCGAACCCATAACCCATCGGTTATATTTACACGTTTGTGCCGCTGCGCCTGCCGTGGCGCAGGCGTGGCCTCTTATTTTTATAAAAACACTAAAAGTAACAACGCAATGACAAGGATTAAGCGAAAATATATGGAAACAGTTCTCTCGTATCAACAAGTGTGTCTATTGTAAAAACGGCCGATGTAGCTCGATCGATGACAAAACGTAAATTGAAAATAAAGAAAATCTTTTAAAGCACTTACAATATTTCATCTCTATTAAGTCTGTTGGAGTTTCACTTGTTCATAGTGCTATCAGCGTTTTACTTCCGGAGTAACTTTGTAAAATATATTAACTATCAATCATGACCTGTAAAGAAACCTTTTTCTGGTTTGCCTACCTTTTGTCTCATGGCCTCCTGGATATAGTATAGATGATAATATTGTATTGTTATCAATATCTCATGCTTTATTTAGTCATTCTTTTCTCTTTTTTTTATTTTATACTTATTATACTTTATCAAAATTACGAAATATACGAGGCCTGTCGTGGCGCAGCGGCACAAGCGTGTGACCGTAAACGATACATCGAGGGTTCGATCCTCACTCTAGGAAATTAGTATTTAATGTTTTCGGATTAAATAATTAATGTTTCCATTTCTTCGCTCTGGTGCAAGATAAAGCGCGAGTGTTCAGTTCCGCCATTTAACACGCAAATTTCTCGAAATCGGGTACATTAAGAGTGTTTTAATACTAGGTTCCTAAGTTTTCTCTACCCTGTCAAGTGCGGGATACAGCGAGAAGCTGAGTGATATATATATATATATATATATATATATATATATATATATATATATATATATATATATATATATATATATATATATATATATATATATATATATATATATATATATAAGCTAGAAGTTATTTTATTAGTTACGAAGCCTCTCTCGGCTCCGCTTGATTTACACTATTGTATTACTAATCTCAATTACTTTCGTGTTCTAATAATATTATCAATTTTGAGACAATTGAATATTAAAATTTAATTGTCAAGTCAATGTCAAAGTCATGTATGTCAACTCAGTAAATAAAAATCTTGTAGCAATTTAATCGAATGAAAATTTCGATATAACATTTTTTATTATCTTATCATTAAATATTAAACATTGTATTATATTAGCCAAATTATACCAAATTTTTACATAAGTACGTAAGCAGTACCCAAGATAGATAAATGTATAAGCTATATTACAGTATTTTTTTATCTAAATATGCTAAATATATAATTTTAATTTTGCGATAAAATGCTGCTCGCGGCTACATCCGTTTGTACTACACCGATATAATTATCCGAACCTCGTAATAGATTCCTCTAGATAGTTTTCAAGATCTATGAGAAAAGATTTTTAATACTATGTAAGGAAATTTTATAATATGGAAATAATTGTAAAATGTTTATATTATAATGCCTTGATGTACGTTTAATATATGACAACGATTATGTTGAAATTACTGTTTCGGTACCTCAGAATTAAGAACAGCGTTGAGTTCCGCCATTTGTTACACTAAATAAATTAAAATGGTGTTATGAAAAAAATATATAATTTCATTGTCATTTATAACGTATTAAAATTTGCGAATTGTTTGTCAACACATGTTTCTCACAACTTTATCTGGCACTTTAAAGATTTTTATCAACGCACAGGTGGAGAGGTGCGTAAATCAAGTTTTATCGTTGTAATGTAAATAAAACTTATTTTTGTTTTAAATATGTTTTTATGATTTCTTTTATGTCAGCCTATGTGTAATATAATTAATATTTATATTGTAATCATGCATCCGTGGTATCTTTGTGTAGTGTATTGCATGATTTTTTACTTTATAATTAGTGACCGACCGAAAGTTCCGTTCCGGCCAAGAATTTTAGTTTCGGCCATTCTTTCGATTTTGGCCAGAAAATAGCCGAAACTTTCGGCTGAGTCGGAACTCGAGTATTTGTCAATTGTCGTGCCCACCCACCTCGGCCGAGCGCCGCCACCCGCCTAGTTCGCCTCTTTATCTGTAGAATATGTTTTTAATTTCCAATAAATGTCATAAATGCTGTAGCAGGAATGTTATAAATGCTGTACAATTTTATTGATATATCCATGTTTATGATTATAAATTTCTGATACCGCGGTATTTTTGGTATTAATCTAGATACAAAACTTCAATGAGGCCTATCTGTCTTCTCTTGCGGACAGACTACGCTCCGCTGCTTACTCTATTAAAAAGTGAGGCAGCTTACGAATATTGATATTAGCTAGTGGCTAGGCTAGTTATTTTCATAGGATTTTGTCCTATGGAATATTCCTTTGAGGCGATGCTGCAGATACACAATCTATATTCGTAAATCAAAAATGAGAGATACTATTATCAAAATATGCGTGGGAATAAATGCTCAGTAAGGTTAGGAATAAATGCTAAAAGCCAGACCGAGACAGTACTACACACCAAAACAGCTTTGGCCCTATATAAGGCCTAGGTTAGGCCTCATATATATCAGTACTGTTCTCACCTCGAGGCCTGGCCTAGTGTGAACTATTTGATTTTGTACAACGCAGAGCTATTTGAATCGTAATGGACGTCTCCTCGCTGTGTATTCTCAACTACATTTATCACGGGGAGTGTTCTGGACAATGGATTGAATGGTTTTATTTCTAATCGCTACATCACAAGCTGAGATAGCATCCTCACCATCTTGATACGTGTTATTCTATTACTGTTCGATTTTGTAGGAACTTCCTTCCACGAGCCATACATCTATAGAAAGACTTACAAGTACATGCGACAGTATTTCCAGGTCGATAGGTTATGAGTACCTTTAAAAGGCGCATCTATCTCTACTTTACAGGCCGGCAAAGCATTTGTAGCTTATCTGGTGATACAGGGCCGGGAAACGTTGTGGCGATGACTTGAGAATGGAGCATTTGGAATTAGGGGAACGGACAGCTACAAGCCAAATGTGGATCGTTTTCATGGAGAAGGAGCGTTGCTATATAACGAACACTCTTCAAGAATTCTAAATAGCAGAAATAGACCCGATAGTGTAAATGAGTCGATAAAGAAGCATATATTTAATGATGTCTCTGTGTTTAATGCTATCAAAATGGAGTAAACGATTTCAAGTCCGAAGGATTTCATACCAAAATAGGAATCTCTCTAACGATACACTTCAGCGCAGTGATTACAAACAGCTAAAAAATCTTAAATTTATAACATGAGACTTTTGAGACAATAATACAAATTACATTAGAGAGGCTATCTAGCGTAACCTAGACTTTGACTCACCCACCGAGGATTTCGTACCAATTTCAGTAATGCTGATGGGAAACACAATTTTTAAAAGATCAATTTTACTGTCCAGAGGAATAAATACCCTTCAGGTTTTGATTTGACGTTGGATGGCCCAACGATTACGATCTTGACTAACGTACAACAAAATTATACACTAAGGGTCCGATATTTTCTTCCAACGTACCGAATCCTAGAAGCAAGAAATCGGTAGGTGAAGACGAAATCAATAGATTTTTTGAGAGCAGGATGCAGATCGATACTCCAAGAGCTCCCGCAGCTAATTAATTTCGTCATTAACGACGCTTAAGCGCCAAAAGCATGGAGTGAAGATTGTTCCGTTATTCAAAAAAGATATCCGAATAAGACCATCACGTCTAATAAATTTATTTGACGACTTTTAACCTCCCGAACAAGTCAGTTTCTAAAAAGGCTCACCATAGGCAACATTTAAACAGAAGTCGCAAAATATACTTTGCCACTTTACTTGGCCCTTCGATCCATACCACACCTGGGCACCTGCGCCACAATCTTTTCAAAGGTAATGAAAGTATTAAGGTATCCGTACAAAAAACTTCCTTATGTCAGTCCGATTTCAAAACCAAAGTTATGTTCTTATATAACTACTAATCTTATAAGATTTCAGAGAAATATATTTCTGTCATACACCTCGTATGACAGAAAGATGTTGTTTCTCCGAAATTCGCGTCCAAAATATCTCATTATCTGAAGACGAATCTTTGGTCCATGAATTACCAGTGACATACTAGAAGGAGATGTAACGAGGCACGCTTAACTATGCGTCTTGTTAGAAGTCATAAGGGATGGGATGCGGGAATGCTCGGTATTTCGGTACCTATTTGATTATAGAACCAGAAATAAGCACATCAATGTGTTAAAAGCTATAGATTTGCTATGCTCGAAGGATTGGTCAACGTGAGTGGTTGTACGAGTGGAATCTATGGTCGTTAAGGCAGAAAGATTTATCGGTGGTGGCCATAAATCTGAAAACGCTTGTTTCGAATTTGCTCAAGGCCGCAGGAAGTTGCTTTATATGGATTGCGCAGGAACAATCGACGTAAAATTACTTAAATCATAACTCAGCCCCACGCTGTATCCCGCACATGGCAGGGTAGGCAGAGGGAAAATGGGAACCTAGTGTTAAGACACTCCGTTCCACTTCCTGTTGTGGGTTCGATCCCCACTCGAGGAAATGAAATATTTAATGTTTTCAATTTAAATATTAAATGTTTTCATTTCTTCGCTCTGGACAAGGCAAAACGCGGCGTTGAGTTCCGTCACTCAACACGAAATGCCTTAAATTTGGCGGAAGGTGGGGAACGGAAGTTGAACGGAGTGACTTAACACTAGGTTCCCATTTTCCCTCTGTCTACCTTGCCATGTGCGGGATATAGCGTGAAGCTGAGTTAAAAGAGTGAGTATAATATGTTCTTTTATGAATGTATGTATGCAAAGCCTTTAAAAATTTCGTTGTATCGTATAACAATAAATTTTATTTTATAAATTTTATTTTTTATTTTCTCGAATGGGGAATAACCTATTGCATTTCTCGGCGCAAGCTTTTCCCCCTGTACTACGATAAGCCAATTTATATTTAATTACCCACTAATTGATAGAACAGATAAGATAATATTTTGTGATAAGTTCACAGATAGATAAAAAAATATTTAGACATTTTTTATTATCAATTTTAATGAATTTCTTATATTACAACACTATATTATTTATGTACAATTATATAAATATTAAAATAATTGCTACCATAAGTTAAATAGTTTTTTTTCAGTAAGAAGGTTATCATTTGTTTTTGTTTTTTTTTAAATGAAACTTGAAACTTCTTATTTTAAACAAAATGTTTGAATTTGCATTTTAGACCATAGTTTGTTGAGTGGCGGAACTCAACACTATCTTTTTCATATCAGTGCAATTCTCGTTTAATACTGAAATTTAATGTTTTTAATAAATATGTTAATAGTAATATTTTGTTTACATATTTTCAATCGATGATAATGTCATGATGATATCATTGTTTCGTCGATTGTGCGTTGTTTTCATTTCTTTCGCTCTGGTTACTATAAAACGCCTTGTTTGGTTGATACGGATGGCACCCGTGATCACCGATACTGGAAAGTATTCGATACGTATATTTTATCAGCCTCACGCTGTATCCCGCATATATCAGGCAAGTTAGACGGAATATCATAGCCTAGAGGTAATATACTCCGTTCTCTACTTTTCGCCGAATGAGACTTTTCGTGTTGAGTGGCGGATATTAATGTTTGCCTTGTTATCGGAGTGAAGAAATGAAAGTATTCAATATGTCATTTCCTAGATTGGGGTTCGAATCCACAACCTGTTAAGATTAAACACTTTGACCCCGGCAACGCGACAGTCATCCTTATGTCCTATGCAAAAATCTATAATGGTAAATATTGACGTAATTAATATGGCCAAAAAGTTACAATTAGATGAAATAAGGTATGCCAAAATGTTGTACAACGTTATACATTTACTTTATTACTTTCATTGACGTTTACAGAAAAGGTTTTAAATTGAATGTTATCAAAATTACACTGAAGATTAGTTTATTTTTTATAATTTAAAAGATATAAATAATAATACTTCTGCGTTTTTATTATATTCGGTTATATCTATTAATAAATTAGTGTACGAAAATCTTGAAATACTATTATGGATATTGCTGTTCAATTTACTTGAGCTCACGTGTCGAGACATAATGCAATATTGTCGTAGTATGAATCTGATGTGTTAGCTCTTCTTAGTACTCTTCTATCAACTATGTACTATAAACAGAATGGTTGATTGAAGCCTGTACTGCCAGGACGATCAGGATAACAGTTTTTTTATTTCACTTTTGGTTATTATTTAAAGGTTTTTTTTTCTTTAAAAAAAAAAAAGGTTAACGTCAAAAATATTTCTATGTTTTACTTTAAATATTATAAATTACGATTCTGATGCTTAAATGTGTTTTTCGTCGGATTACTGCAGAAATAAAAGATGTTAAAATACATAAAAGATGTAAGAAAAGCAAAGATAAACACTAAATAAAAGAATGAAAATATTTACTCAGAACTAGGTCGGTTTTAACCCAACAAATAAAGAAATCCTTTAACTTTATAATATGAAATGAATATTATGAATTTATTTCTAGTTTTTATGTAGTCGTACGAATTTATGTATTTCAACGTTCTGAACGTATGTAGATCTTTTGAAAAATTATTTTAAAGCAGAATAGTCTGTACTTAACATGTCTCCCATAAAATATTATTGTATATAATTTTGTTGTACATGTCCCTCACTAAGTTGACCAGAATGCAGTTCATCAGTATTTGAATGCCTTATTCTATTGGTTGAAAATTGATCCTCTAGATCAATTTCCAATTTCCAATTGCGAAGTTGTAAACGTGAGAGGTTGTGGATTTGATTCCCACTCGAGGAAATAAAATATTTAATAGTTTCTATTGCTCGCTCTAAAAATTGGTTGCATTTGGGCCTTATCGAGTGCACCCATAAAACCGGGCGGCTGCAAGCTGTTTCCAGTACCTGCTTTGGAGCGTATCTGTGTTCAAAGGGGCGCGGCTACTCGGACAGTAGTAAGGCAGAGGAGAGCTTTACTTAGTGCCTCGACGGCTGCCCGTTCGCGAGGTCAGAGGAATCTGAGCAACACGGGCCCTGGCTGTTCAGGTACCCGGGGATAGTCAGGTCGCAGCTGGAACTACAGGTCCAGTTGCTTGTATAGGGTGCCGCGGGGGGTGCCTTATACAACTCCGGTGTCAACTGGAAATTGGTAGTCAGCTTGTCTGGTGTTCTCAGCGAGGTGAGTCCCGAGCATGCTGGACGGCATGCTATCTGGAAAAAGAGGTAGCGTGATCAAAGATCGTCTTCCATCTGGTCGGCGCTTGGAGGTTGCATGGGGCAATTTCCCCTAGAAGTACTGGCACGAAAGTGGTGGGAGCCAGACCTGTCTTATGGTCCCTGCCACTGGGGTAAAATCTGGTGGCAGGTATACTAGCCCTCCTTGTGTGACCTTAAGATTGGTACAGGAGGACAGTATAACATAAGAGGTTAGTCCCGAAAGAGAAAGAGGGGTGTGCTCGCACTAAAAATTAAAATACAATGCTTCCAAAATTCAGCAGAAAGTGAGAACGGAAGTGTTCTGATGGGAACGCAGTGTCTTAACACTATTCGCGAGATACAGTATTGATTTTACTCCATTTGAGGAATTGATAATTTAAATTTCTGCTGTGGCAACAAAACTAAAGGGAGCCGTTAAGTTTTTTTTATTCATTTATTATATTTTAACACTGCACTTTATGCCTTTTAGATAATTATTAGCACATCTTACATGTCTTTTTTTTTATCAAAATGATAAAAGATATCGACAAGTTTAATGCGCAAAATGTTTTTTATAAGCGAAGTTATTTATGAACACATATAAAATATATTTTAATACTTTTTTTATATAATTCGTCTATAATTCCCGCGGTAAACGGAGTCTTCGTTGAAGGTCACCACTTCTATTTCCTTAACAGATAAAGTTTTTATATTTGAATTAAGATATGTGAAATTGCACAAAGCCATTGTGGTTGACTATGTACAGATGTTATGTTTGTTCCTGTAGCAATAATTATTTAATGAAATACGTTTTTTTTAATTATAATACTTATAAATTAAAATTTATCCTTAAAAAAGCAAGTTATTCTTGAAAAAGCATTATTAATTGAACAAAAAATAAAAAATATTTTTATAATATACTCAGGCATTCAATGCCGCGCTTTCCCTTGTTGCCGTAGCATGAGCTATTAACTTTTAATATGATAATTATTTACACGTGACTGATAGTGGTAGCTAAGTGACATACAATATATAATATAAAACGATATCAATCGTTTTATTGCATTTAAAAATACTGTATAGATACTAAATACATAATGACCGTTCGCCTGCAATTCAAATCCTCGCAAATCTTTTCCTACATTACGTTTTATATAATTACAGGCAAATGGTCATTGTCTTTTTAATTACAGTGTTTTGAATGCAATAAAATTATATAAATTATTTTATATTTTTTAGCAACATATCTTCCACAATCAGTCACGTACAAATAATAATAATAATTATTTTGTTTATCTTGATTTATTTCGGGACTTTTTAAGTTAATAAAGTACAAAAATGTCAGTTCTATCGTTCCCTCAATATTAACAAAAAGATTTTCTAGAATATACTATACATTATTTAACCTTAAACTTATATGACAATTTAGCCTCAACAGAATATGATTTAGACAGTAAACATTAAAAAATATCTACATCCATCACGTTTATGCTAAAACGACAACATAAATAATTATTATATAAAAGCAATTTTTGTATTTATATACAATACTGGTTGCATTTTTATGATTTTAATGTATTTCTTGAAATCTTTTTAAGTAGTTGTTTTCGGTTTGTTCTGTTGTTTGTCATTTTTATTTCAATGAAGAGGCGTGTCGAGGCGCTGGGGTGCAAGATCGGCAGTGTAAAAGATAGAGATTGTGGGTTTGATCCCCATCTGTAAAGGGGCTTGTAATGCTTAATACTATTGGTACACGCGTAGCTTCGCCCGCGTAGTTTGGCACACTTCGTTTTTACTTAAGATCGTTATTTTTTTTTAAGATTATTATTTACTTATCATTATTATTATTTTTTCTTTGAGATCATTATTTACTTTATAGTTATTATGGAAACAACTATAATATGCACTTTAAAAAACGCGGTTGATATTGAAATTTTGAAACCACAGGCAGTATGTTACATTAAGTATATTGTATTTAATAAACTCGCGCGATCCAAAGATCTGCTGGATTGATTTGAAAATTAGTAAGTTGAAGTTGAAAAGGAAGCTTTTAGGTTAAAGGGCCAATAAAAGTCGTGTAATAACGAAAAAATACAATCGTGGTAGAATTTTAGAGCTTCCAGCGAGCGTTGTGTAAACGATATTTTATTTTATTACAAAAAAATGAATAATTTCGAAACTATTTTACACAATTTTACATATTTCCTTATCCACAAGAACACGTTGGATATGTTATGCGCTTTATGGAGATCAAAATTGATCGTATCACTAAAATTTATATTCGATCCTCACTCGAAATGTGAAATATTTAATATTTTCAAATGAAATATTCGATATTTTCATTTCTTTTGCACTTGATAACAATCGTAAATGAATACTCCAAATTAAGCAGAAACTAAGAAATGAAAGATATCTTAATGGGAACAGAGTGTCCTAATATTAAAGTTCTCAAGTTCTTTCTGCAAACCCTGCTATGTGACGGATACAACCGAGCAAGATTTTTTAGATTTATATTTATGTTTACATTTTTTTGTTCACTTAGCGACCAAATTATAGATGTTGCTTGTTGAGTGACGGATGTGAACGTACTTCCAATTTATTTAGTTAAAAGTTTATTTTAGTTAATTAGTTTAGTTTCACACTTTACCTCCTAAATAGAAGAGTAAGCATAGGGTACCTGGTAGCCTAGTGTTAAGATTCTTAATGCCGTTAAAGCTCCACATTTTCCGATAAATTTAAAGGCATTGCGTGCTGACTGGCTAAAAGGTTATGTGTGTATTTTACTAACTTCGAAGGACAAAGGATATTTTTTTAAATATTTAATAAATATTTAAAAATATCCCTAAAGACAACCGAGGAAATAGAAGAAACTGCCTTTCATATTACGAACACTATACAAGTGGCTTGCTGGGAAAGTACGTCACAAAGAAGCAACTACCAAAGCGCTAAAAACATATCAATCGATATAAAAGAAAAAGTATTAGAAAAAAGAATGCTATGTCGTATCTGGCACCAAACTAGATATCCTCGAGATAAAACAGTTTTAAATAAAGCGATAAAAGAATTAAAAGGAGTTTTTTGAGATGTCCAGAACAAAACCACCCAGGATAAGTTGAAAAGTCTTACTGCAATAACATCCTTAAACTACTCACTGTGGAAGACAACAGAAGAGCTTAAGGGATCACAAGACATGAAATACCACATTAAAACTGTTAATGGATGGACTAAAACACCAAAAGAGAAAGCTGAAGTATTTGCAGAATACTTAGCTGAGGTATTTAAACCAAACGATGATGACTGTGTAGAAGCAGAGAAAGAGGTAGAGAACATCTTAAGCCAAGATCTCCAACTCTCTCTACCACCTAAACGCACATCAGTCCGTGAGGTTAAAAAAACCATTAGAAGCCTTAAAAACAATAAGGCCCTTGGGTTTGATTTAGTAACCAAGGGGGTACTGGAAAAACTTCCCAAAAAGGCTGTAGTTTATTTGACTGCCCTCTTTTATGGAATTTTGCGAGTCCACTATTTTCCGAGGCTATGGAAAGTATCCATAATTATGATTATCCATAAAGTGGGTAAACCTCCGCATGCTACAACCAGCTATAGACTAATTAGTCTCTTGCATATCATCTCCAAATTATTCGAAAAACTTCTTTTGGTTAGAATAACACAAATACTCATTGAAAATGAAGTTTTACCAAACCACCAATTTGGATTCAGACAGTATCACTCTACCATAGAACAAGTACACCGAGTATGTGGAGTTATAAGGAACTCCTTTGAAAACAAAGAGTACTGCTCAGCGGCTTTCCTTGATATCCAACAAGCATTCGACAAAGTTTGGCATAAGGGCCTGCTCTGTAAACTGAAAAAAGCACTCCCACATAACTATGCCCTACTAATGGAATTATATTTATCAGATCGGAAATTCCAAGTTAAGGAGGATGGAGAATTATCAGAGTTGGACGACATAAAAGCAGGTGTCCCTCAGGAATCAGTATTGGGCCCCATACTACATACGTTGTACACTTCGGATCTGCCAGAAGTGCATAATGCTACTACGGCTACGTTTGCTGACGACACCGCTGTCCTGGTGAGTAATAAGGATCCCAACATAGCATCTGCCACAATTCAAAAAAGTCTGGATAAAATAGAGCGGTGGCTCCTAAAGTGGAAAATAAGAGCAAGTTCTAGTAAGTCCGCACATATCACCTTCACCTTAAGAAAAGGAGATTGTCCGCCCGTTAGATTGGGAAACAACTACCTACCACAGTGTGACTCTATCAAATATCTTGGTATGCATCTAGACCGTAAACTGACATGGAAAAATCATATAAAAACAAAAAGAGCAGAAATCAACCTACGGTACAGAAATATGTATTGGTTAATGGCACGCAACTCAGTTTTATCCAAGGACAACAAGCTCCTTATCTATAAAACCATTCTCAAGCCAATATGGACTTATGGACTCCAACTTTGGGGAAGTGCATGCAACTCTAACATTACAACCATACAGAGGCTGCAGAATAGTATTCTAAGAAACATAGCCAATACACCTTGGTTTATAAAGAATACAGAAATACATGAAGCACTACAAATCAACACAGTGAAAGATGAAATAAGGCTAACAGCTCAAAGATATAAAAACCGGTTAAGGAATCACCCAAATAATCTGGCTTCTGAGCTGATTAACATCAGCTACCCTAAGCGCCTGAAGCGATATGACATCCAAGAGCTAGACTCCAGACATTAAGCAGGGTTGCTACCGCTGGGGAGCACCTTCACTAGACATGAGACCAACACCAGATCCGCTCATAGTCTCTGACTGATTACAGATAATCCAAAAAAAAAAAATAGTAATATTTATATGTCAGACATAGAATCAATTAAAAATATTACTTTTTATGTTTATCGCTCAAATATACTAATTGTAATTGGATACTTGTTGTATACTCAGACAAAATAAAAAGCTATGTATATTAATTTTATAAAAGTATTTTAATTAATTATTTATCAATATCAGTAACTACACAATCCTGAAGAATTGGTTGAGCTTATTTTGATAAAATTTGATATATTGATAATTTATGACACAGATTAGGCAATAATCATGTAGGATACTTATATATCCTTGTTTATATCATTTACATAATGTGGTGTTATAATGCGTACTGCAAAATATATGAGTGACGTATATAATTTCTCAAGAAGATTATATAACTTGATACCTGTCGTGGCGCAGCGGCACAAGAGTGTGACTGTAACCGACAGGTTCTGGGTTCGATCCCTAGTCGAGGAAATGAAATATTTAATATTTTCAATTTAAATATTTAATGTTTCATTTCTTCGCTCTGGTGATAAGGCAAAAGCGCGGCGTTGAGTTCCGCCACTTAACACGCAATGCCTCAAATTCGGCGGAAAGTGGGGAACGGAAGTCGAACGGAGTGTCATAACACTAGGTTTCACTTCCGTTCCCTCTGCCTACCCTGCCTAGTGCGGGATACAGCGTGAAGCTGAAAAAAAAAATAACTTGATATAACATTTCAAAATATAAACAGTGACTTAAATTTGGTGGAAAGTCGATAAAGAAGTGTCTAAACATTAGGATTCCTATCCTTTATTGCATACGCTGTCCTTTTATGGGTCAAGATTTTTACGTAGAAAACTTTTCAGTGTTCATTTTTTTAACAAAGGCTAGAGCTTATCTTTAAGAGGGCTGTTCATATAGGGTTTTTTATAATTTTTAGAGTAATATTTTTTTATTAAATTTTAAAAACGTATAAACTTTGAAAAAAGGCAGGATTTGTACCCGCGCCTCTTGGAAAGCGTCCAAGCGCTCTGACCAAGTAAGCCATTCGTTCTCACCAAGCTACGTCTAAATTCTTATATGCTTGTTACAACTTATTTATGTTGTTAGCATACGTAGCTTGATGAAAATGAATGGCTTAGTTGGTCAGAGCGATTGGACGGTTTTCAAGAGGCGCGGGTTCAAATTATGCTTCGTTCAAACGTTTATACGTTTTTAAAATTTAGTATTTTTTTTTCCTAAGTGTGGAACAACACTTTAAAAATAGTAAATATATTGTTTTTTTTTTGTTACTAAAATATGGGGATGGGCACAATACTATTCTGGGGTCGACACCAGCCCCGCTTTGTATTATGCCAGAGAGCCAGAGTTAATTAGATATTATATTGGCCTCAATTAAAAAAATATATATTTCTTTTTTTTTACATTAAACAACAGAAAAATTTCTAAGGGAAACCTCCGCAACTTATTGTTGGAGATATATAGCCATAACGATTAAGGCAGACAGAAGCGAATATTATGATATTCGCTTAATTCGCATAATATTCGCTTCTGTCTGCCTTAATCGTTATGGCTATATATCTCCAACAATAAGTTGCGGAGGTTTCCCATAGAGATTTTTCTGTTGTTTAATGTAAAAAAAAAAAAGAAATATATATATATTTTAATTGAGGCCCGTCGTGGCGCGGCGGCACAAGCGTGTGACTGTAACCGACAGGTTCTCGGTTCGATCCCTAGTCGAGGAAATGAAATATTTAATATTTTAAATTTAAATATTTAATGTTTCATTTCTTCGCTCTGGTTATAAGGCAAAGCGCGGCGTTGAGTTCCGCCACTCAACACGCAATGCCTCAAATTCGGCGGAAAGTGGGGAACGGAAGTGGAACGGATTGTCTTCACACTAGGTACCCGGGTTCCCTCTGCCTACCCTGCCTCGTGCGGGATACAGCGTGAAGCTAAGTAAGTAAGTAAGTAAAAATAAATATAAGATATTGTGTTTCAGTGTGTCATGGCGCAGTGAACGAATGTGTAATTGTAACGCGACGTTTATAGATTCGAATCATATTTGGGGAAATTAGTTATTCATTAATATTTTTTCTCCTTCGTTTTGGTTACAAGTTTAAATTTAAGTGGCATTTAAATCCACTATTTTACATGTGGTGTCTCAAAAATTCGAAAGAAAGTGAGAAACGGAGTGTCCTAAAACTAGGTATTAATTAATTAATTCATGTTGAATAAAGCTTGTCCGGTCGGTAGCGGTATTAGGGTGTGACTGTAATCGATACGTAACGTCTTCAATTTAAATATTTAATGTTTCCATTTCTTCGCTCTGGTAATAAGGCAAAACGCGGCGTTGAGTTGCGCCACTCAACACGCAATGTATCAAATTGCGCGGAAAGTAGGGAACAGAAGTGGAACGGAGTGTCTTAACACTAGGTTCCTAAGCTCCCTGCCATGTGCGGGATACAGCGTGTAGCTGAGTGCGTGAGTGAGTGAATAAAACTTGTGTTCTCTTGACACACTAACTGGTACTCCGTCTCGTTTCGCACTTTCCGGGGCATTTGATGCATTACGTGTTGAGTGGTGGTACTGAACGTCACGGTTTTCTATCTTACCAGAGGGAAGATAATGAATATTTTATTTGAAAATATTACATATTTCATTTTTCCGTGTGGTGATTCAATATCTTTTAAACATATTATTATATGATGATAATAAACAATCCATTATGCGGAAAAGTAAGTATAATCCGTAGATAATAGGGCTCTTATCAACCACCAGACTTTTGCTAATAACGGTTGTGCTTATTGAACATCGTTGAAGAAATTATTTAAATAAAATTTTAATATGTTTTTAACCTGTGTTCTGAATTAACACTACTATTTTTATAATATTAAAGTGTTATTTGACATTTAAGAAAGAAAAATACTAATTTTTAAAAACATATTAAAACTCGAACGCGGTAATTGAACCCGCGCCACTTGAAAACCATCCAAGAGGCACGGGTTCAACCCCTGCTACGTAAAATAAAAAAAAATATACGTTATTTATAAACTAGTAGTTTCATACTAGTTTGTGGTTTGAGATTTATGTTCGAGATATTTTCTGTAATAGCCGGCGTTGAGATCCATGAGAGAAATGAGAATGAATGATGGGATGGGGTGCCTTGTCATTAGATTTCTGTTCGTCTACGAGGAATGCTACGCCTTATTGGATAAGGAATCCTCCTTTTCGCTCAGAGCGTAGCATTTCTCGGGTATCAGACCAACAACAATAATTAACCAACAATAATGTGTATCTATATCGGTATACTGAGATCATCAGTCTGTCAAAAATATTTTTATAAGATCCACCAGCGTACAACCTTCACCCTTTCTATGAGATTATTTATTACAAACATTTAAAAGTGCCAAAATTAATTTTAAACTTTGTATTAAAATATTTGATTATTATTGGCTAAACAAAAAATAAAAAAAAAGTAATAAATGGCATATAACCTTACAGTTATATAACAAAGTTATAATCATGATTAATAAATCGGTAATATATGAAAATTAACACAACTGTTAAAGCATAGACGATCGAACTTGATACGGCCGCACCACGGACGCGATCCGCATATTCCCACCATATTCGATCGTATGGCGCACGGTACGCCCACATTATTATTATTAATATCGGTACGTGTGGTTCGGAGCGACCGCACACCGAACCATTTCTTGGTTCAGTTGCTATTAGGCAACCGTAAGCGGTACATGTCGCAATGAATATGAATTAGGACCGCCGAGACAATAACAATTTTTCGTATAAGAAAGGTTTTGGTATTAACCTTACGAGATATACAGTGCACACCTTTACTATAATACATATAATATAACACGTGGCACTCTACTACTGTGCGGTTTCGTAGGAATTTCCTTCCACGCACCACACATCTGTGGAACGACCTACCCGCGGCAGTTTCCAGGTCGATACGACATGGGTACCTTCAAAAAGCGCGTCTACCTACACCTCAAAGGCCGGCAACGCGCCTGCATCTCCCCTGGTGTTACACAGGGCCGTGGGCGACGGTGATCACTCACCATCAGGTGACCCGTACGCTCGTTTGCCTTGTCTTTTCCATAAAAAAAATATGTATATAATTTTCCCTATTATTTTCTCCTTGTTGCAACTGTTTGTTGGTAATGATGATGTACGATAGTTGCCACGAATAATATTTTAGTATGTTTTGATAGAAAACGGTGTAATATGGAGACGTATTCGGTGCGGGCATCTGTTTCATAAGTCGCACTGCACGGTCCGGTGGTGCGGTCACACCTAGTTCGATCATCTGTTTACACTCTTAACGTCGTTTGCCCTCATGTGACTAAGCCACTTATCGTACAGCTCGTAGGCTTGGTAAATTTGAACCAATGATATTTTCTAAAGTATCTGTAAAGTATAACTTCGATGTACATTCTTTATTTCCTGTTTTATCTACTGTATCCCACGTCGTGCAGGGTAGGCAGAAGGAACTTGGGAACCTAGTGTTGAGACACTCCGTTCCATTTTTTCTTTCCGCCGAATTTAAGGCATTGCGATACGGAACCAGACATTTGTAAGGAAAAGAAATTTAATATTAAACATTTATTATTAAACCCATAACCTCTCGCGTTTACAGTCTCACGGTTTTGTATTAGGTACTGTAGCTCATTCTCTATCTTTCTAATTCTTTACTTTTTAATATTTTTAAAGGTTTTATAAAAGATAATGTTTTTGTCTAACATTGTTTTAAATATTAACGAGACTTCTGAAAAAATTACAAAAAAAATCATCAAAATAGGTTCAACCATGATGACGGACACACAGACGAGAGTTGCTTTAGCATTTATACTATTTATGTGGATGAGAAAATCAATCAATCAAAGATCAATCCATTAAAGTCAAAGATTACTTCTAAACTAAAATAAGTCGCGGTTACAGTTGCACGCTTGTGACTTTGCCACGACAGGCCAGAAAGGAAAAAAAAAAGGATTACTTATATTAAAATATGCGGATGATCTAACGAAAGAGGGGTTCCCAAAATATATATATTCACATTTACGTAAGCGATAAAGCGTTTATCGTAATTAGAAAGTAATGACATTATGATTCAGATACCCTCTTAATGATAAATACCTAACCTAATTAAAGGAAATGTAACATTAAAGAAATTGTACTATTGGTCATATCGTTGTTGTTGATTTACAAAGTGCATTATACTCGTAGTTACTTACACAACACTAAATCACTAACTAGTTTTTCTATAGTTTTTGTCTTTCTTTTTGTAGATCTGGGTTGATCTCCGGAGCAGCTGAACCGAATTTTATAGAACTGTCACTAAATGATAGAGGAGATTGTGGAACATTAGTAGTTATTTCTAATCCCAAAACTCCAGTCAAAATAAGTAAAATCGTAAAATTTCTAAGTTATTTTTATTTTTAAAGTTTGTTGTTATATCGTTTAACAAATATTTTATTACAATGAAAATGAGTGAATTATTTATCGCAAATTAATATTTTATCGATTTCTATTATATTTTATAATATAAAAGAAGGATAATTTCGTCATAAATAGCGCATTGACAGAGTCTGGTTGGAAAAGCAACGTATGTGGATTCGATCCCAGCTCGATATGGAAATGGATAGTTTAATATTTGGTTTCCCCGCTCTGTTACACAAAACGCAGCATTGAATTCAGCCCGTGAAGCGCTGTTATTTCTTTCATTAGAAATAATAGAAGATCTAGAAACACTCTGTGAAACGAAATGTTGATTAGTTTCAAATAAATATTTTATGTTTTCATTTATTCGTTCTGGTAAAAAGGCAAAGCGCGGCGTTGAGCCACTTAACACGCCTCAAATTTGGCAAAAAGTGGAGAATGGAACGGAGTGTCCTAGCAATAGGTTCCCAAGCTCCCTCTGCCCAGCCTGTCATATGCAAGATACAAAGTGAAGCTAGAAAAAAGACGATTCTCCACTTTCCACCCAAACTCGATCAAGAGTATGCTACCTGACGTCACTGGGCAATAAAAGAAAATAAATATTACCTATAAGTTATTTCCCCCTTATGGGGATTGAACATACAACCATTGTCCCACAGCCCCATGATAACCTCTAACCCAGTCAAAACATCGTTCTTAATTAAATTTTGTTTTTAAAAACATCAGGGAGTTGAAAGAAAAACTCATAGTTTACATTGAATCTTGTTTTATGCAGTACTCAAACGTAGATAAATAAACGTATCATACAGAGAAATGTTCAGTTATTATTTTTCATTTTATTTTTATGTCGTCGACACAACAGCATGGATGTAAGAACGACAGTTGTGGAATTCTCTTTCGGAGAACGAATTAATTTAATTTTCTCTTTCTGGTATAGAGACAAACACGCGGCGTTGAGTTACGACAAACACGTTGAATGTTTAATACATCTCCCATCTCTGCCGAGGGTTAAATGTTGAAACTTATTGACATCTTGTCTATTTATTTTGATGATATTGGTAATATTCTTACGTTTAAAGTTACATATTTTTTGTGGCTTCGCGCATAGTTTGGCACGAAGCAGGATATGTAACCTAATGTGACACTTTGTTCCAACTAAGATATTTCGGTTACCCACATTTTACCGAATTTTAGGGGCGTTGCATTGAGTGGTGGAAACCGCTACCAGATTATACTATATTACCGATTAAAATATTAAATATTTAATTTCCTCTAGTGGGAATCGAATCCACGGTTTCTCTTGTTTTGAGAGTTGTACATCTCAAAAAAATAATATAAGTCCGGCTCGCACTTGCCCGTTTTTTTTATAGCTAAGTAACTTTTAATAATTTAAATTATTCTATAAAGGCGCTACGGTAGTACTAGTCCGAGAATTTTCTATCTCCAAGAATTTTCTATTTCACAATTTTAAAAAGTTTCGAAATCAAATTAACAATTTTATAAATAATAACATGCTTGGAAATGAAATGCGCGCTCCAGGCTGTTTCAAATGCATCATGGTCAGTTATAATAATATGATGTAAGCTTTTGATTTAAAAAAATGACATGTCACGCGTCTTGCGTCGGTTTTTCTCAGGCCTGAGGCAGTATCTTTTGAGAACCGGTGGTAAATTGTTTGACGTTTCAAAAACAGAGCTTGTTGTAACTTTTACTTTGAACATTTGAATTTGAATTTAATATTTCATTTAATATTGTTAACTAAGGTTATACAATATTGTTTATAGAATAGAATATCTTATTACACTCGACAAGGGATTTACCTATATAGAATGCAATATCTTATTACAAGAAGTATAACGTTGCTAACAATGGGAAGGATTTTAGTGTTTAGTGTTTTAATTATATTTAACCATATAGCTCACATTTAAAAATATAGATCGTCGGTTCGATTTTTATATAATATTAGTTTTTTTTTGTATTGAATTGTAACTACGTTCCCAAGTTTCGTCTGCCTACCCTTTTTTTCTTTTTTTTTTTTTTTTTCTTTTTTTTTTACGCTGGGAAATGCATTTTATGCAGACCGCCCGTTCCCTTCGAGCGGTACTGTGGGACTCATCAGAGAACCCGATACTACCCAAAAACCCAGCGGAAACCCTCTTCACCTAGAAGAGACGCCGCAGGATCGCTCGCGCATACAACTACGACGCCTCGGTGGAAGACCCGGCAATAACGGGCCACTGTCGCATTTAGGATGCCTGAGGTGTTCCCTAGGACTTGTAGTCTTGATAAGTTACAGGAGGGTTACCATGATCTACAGTAGCACCTCTAGGATAGGGGGAGTTGGAAGTACGCAAAGTGCCTTCTCCTTACCCCTGGCCTACGACGGCGGACTGGGTCTGCGTTAGCGTTAAACTCTCGCGCCCCGCTCCGCTGTCTCCTTCAATGCGATGACTGATTCGCAGAAGGAGATCATTGCAGACCAGTTAGTTCCTCTCACAGTCCAGCATAGCCCCTATCACACTGGATAATGAGAGGTCGCTACCCACCAGCGACCAGCAGTGGCGTTGGGGGGACCAAGCGGGACACTCGACCAGAGTGTGATGCACCGAATCCACGGAGGCATCACACTCATGGCACGCCTCGCCTCGTCTGCCTACCCTGTCATATGTGGAATACTTATTTTTTTTATTTAAAGTTATATTTGTAATAACTTAGTTTCTTTTCCATTTCTTTCTAAGAAAAATGAAGATTTATTTCAAAATAAGTTTAAGTATAAATAACATGTACATTTTCTAAAAACGTATGAATCTTTTCTAAATGTGGAAAAGTGTTAAACATGTTCTTAATTTATTTTGTGCAGGTCATATGTAAATATCCAATGTGAAGTAAGACAAATATTAACAACAGGCAGAGACATTCTGTACAACATTACTTGACCGCTGACTTTTGCAATCCGAAACGCCAAGTTAAACGTATTTTGATGTGGTTATCGTAACGGAGGCCGTCGTGGCGTACAGCTCCTACCTGTGTCACTCAGGAGACTGTCTCCTGAGTGACACAGGTAGGAGCTGTACGCCACGACGTATATATATATATATATATATATATATATATATATATATATATATATATATATATATATATATATATATATATATATATATATATATATATATATATATATATATATAAATATATATAATACAAATTAATATTAAATAATAAAAATGTAATTTGGTAGGATGAAAAATATACATAACTTCAGTTAGTAAAATGAAATCTTGAACATTTTGTTTACTATTACAAAAGTAATATTAAAATATTACGTTCCAACATACATGCACGCATAATTTTATACATTATGAATTGTAAAAAATCTGACAAGCAATGTACGTAATTGGAGTATTCTATCTCCGCATTATATCTTAAACATCGTGGCATTGACGCAAAATGTTCAATATCAAGAGCCGCTAATCTTTATATCTTGAGGACCTATCGAAATACGGCCGTAATCACAAAAAATAATAAATCAATAACCGGGATTAAATAATCTTTTTTTTTTAAATATTTAAAGCTTTTTTTATAAATTTCTAGTGTCTTAGTTCTAAAAAGATTAACTTTTCACCCAGAAATAGATATATCTAGGTTAAGCCTCGATTTCTAGATCGATATAAAATACTTTTGTTATATAAGCAATTCTTTCGTGTCGTATTCACATACATTAAGGCAAACTATAAAAAGGAACTTGTGACCATAGTGTAAAGATACTCCGTTACGAAGTCCTCTTTTTGCCGAATTTGAGCCATTACGTGTTGAGTGACGGAAAACATTGCCTTACTAACATAGTGCGCACATTGCCAGAAACTAAGAAACGAAAATATTGCATGGTCACGTTTTAATCACACACTTATGCTCCTCCGCTACGGCGGCCCTCTGACGATTTAAATAATAATGTTTTAAAAATAATTGAATGATGTGATAGTTATGAAGTTGGTAGGTTTGTCTAAATGATTCAATTTTGTTAATGAACGCTCAATTTTTTAGTTTACGTTTCTTTCATGTTTTTTTTTTTAATTTTTAACTGTGCTTAAATAATAATTCTTATGAAATAATCTGCTTAAACAATGAAATGAAGATATTTTTGTAAAATCCTGCATTTATATCTGAAACATTCCTAATGCGTCACAGCTACGTTAATCACAATGGATGTCCTAAAGCTGAAAATGCATTTTCAAGATTCATTCTTTTAAGAGTATTTTCGAATGTTCCAAAATTACCAGTGACAATGATGAAATAACTGAGATTTTAAAAATAAAAAATCAAAATGAATATTAAAACGTGTTTATTTTTTGATTCTAAGAATTTTTATATTAGTAAAGATTTTTAATCATTGCAATTTTTTTATTTTTTTTTTATGGAAAAGACAAGGCAAACGAGCGTACAGGTCACCTGATGGTGAGTGATTACCGTCGCCCACTGCTCCGTGTAACACCAGGGGAGCTACAGGTGCGTTGCCGGCCTTTGAGGTACCCATGTCGTATCGACGTAGAAATACTGCCGCGGGTAGGTCGTTCCAGAGATGTGTGGCGCGTGGAAGGAAATTCCTACGAAACCGCACAGTACTAGAGTGCCACGTGTCCAGATGATGTGGATAGTACATTAACTTGTGGCGTACTGTGCGGTTAGAAAATTCGGCAGCAGGTACCAAGTCAAACAGTTCTCCAGAAGTGTCCCCGTGATAAATGCGGTAGAGAACGCACAGTGAAGATACGTCTCTACGCAACGCCAAAGTGTCAAGCCCCTTGCAGATCATCGAGTCCCCAATGATTCGAACGGCTCTACATTGTACGCGATCAAATGTTTTAAGCTGATACTGGGGTGCACCAGCCCAGAGGTGAGAACAGTATTCTATATGAGGCCAAACCTGGGCCCTGTACAGGGCCAAACGGTGTTTAGGCGTAAAATACTGTCTCGCTCTGCTGATGACCCCCAGTTTCCTCGAGGCCAACTTGGCCTTGCTTTCCAGATACTGGCAGTCGCTCGAAAAGCTGAGGCCCAATATACTAATGCGCGGCTTTAAAGGGAGTGTTGTCGAAAACTGGTGATATGAAAAATGGAGTTTTTTAGTGGTAAACGCGCAGACTTGTGTCTTCCGGGGTTTGAATGGAACCAGGTTCATATTATGTGTATTCATTGTATTTTATTTGCATTCCTTTATATACTTACGTATATTTAATAATTTACCGTTTATTTCTTTAGTGTTTGAATCACACCACCTGTCATTATATTTTAATCTATTTTCGTAATGAATCTCTTTTTGATACGAATATGTACGAGGTAAATTAATTCAATTATATAAAAGAATTCTTGATTACAAATAATGCTTTAGTTTTTGAGAGGCTCCATAATCAATGATATTTTGTTTCGAATAGTAGAAGTAAGTTTTGTTTTTTTTTTATTTTCTCTTTGTATCCTCCCTCCATAACTTGGAAGGTTAAGTGAGAGGAATATAGGAACCTAGTGTTAAGGCACTCCGTTCTGCTCCCCACTTTTCGCCGAATACGAGACATTGCGTGTTAAGTGGAGGAAATAAACGCCGCGCTTTGGTTCGTAATCAAAATATTAAATATTTTATTTCCTCGGGTGGGGAACCGTCGAACCCACAACCTGCTTAGGTTATAGTCGCACGCTTGTACCCCTGCGCCACGGCAGGCCACTCTGCTTTTAAAAGCTAAAAGCCTGTACCTAATCAATTTTCGTTAAATAAATTGACAGTTATCGATAGATTTTTTATTTATTTTACCGCGTATCACTTTTTTTTGCGTTGAATCTTTCTTTAGGTCCATGTGTTTTACAATAATATAAGGGACATTGCTATTGCAGAATTCAACGCCGCGTTTTATCGTACTAAAATATGTGATATAAATATCTTTCTATTATATATCTTCGTAATGGTAGATTTTTTTTAAATAAACTCTAAAATTGAACTTAAAAACACATACTAAAAATTGTAATTACAATAACACGCAGATTGTCATTGTCACTCAGTAAACGTCAAAGCAAAAATACCATTAGCAAAAAAAAAAAAGTTATAGCAAGTAATAAATATTGAACGATATTACACCATACAAAATCATTTGGTGTACTGATAGCTCGATCAGTTGATATCATAGTGCGCAGAGAGGTCACTTCAACTTTACAGTAAAATTTGCAAAACGCAAACGAGTCAAGGGTTGTAATATTTTATTTACGCATTTAGGCCGATCAATTTAGCGGAGCGTCTTAATTTTTAATTAAAAATCTTCGAATGAAGTTAGTTTTCAGTTACATACAATTTAATAGTAAAAAAAATTGCAAAACGCGGCGTTGAATTTCGAAACATGCAACACGCAATGCCTAAAATTCGGTGGTAAGGGAGAACGGAACAGAGTATATTGACACTAGGTTCCCAAGTTCCCTATGCCTACCCTGTCACATGCGAGATGCAGAGTGAAGCAAAAATAAAAACACATAAAAATACTTAAAAAATAAATAAACTGTATTATTATGTATTTTTTAATATGTATTTTTATTGAAGCTGTTTTTATGTCATTTGGATTACCTATTTGTGTATTTACAAGTTTAATTTAAGAGTTGACGGCCTATAACAACAATTTAATCTTATATACCCAAAACATCATTGAAGCGAAGGCGGCGTTAGCTTTTTTGAGTTTCTTGATATCGGATGTTTTAATATATGGTTATTAAAATATAATATATACACATTAAACATATCTATTGCATAAATCGATAACCATGAGAAGACTGAAACCAAGATCAATAATAAAATTATACAATGAAAATTACTGTTTAAGTCTATAATTACCCTCGCTCGAACGATACCTTTTCTTCTATGCTTATTAATAGTGTACATCACACTTAGTTTTGTAGGAGCAGAAAAAAGGTAAAAATACATGCCTAAAGAAAGAGGCGCGCGGCAATTGTTTACTTGATAACATCATATAGCCAAGAAATGAGATGAATTGAACGTTTTTATCGAGAAAATTGTGGTGTTTGTTTGTCTATCGTGTAACATTATTAACGAGGAGACGCTCGCTTATAATAAAACAAATGCTGTTGTTAACAGAATAAATTTTAATTTTGATCTTTTGATCGATGAATTGATGGTTGGCGAGCGAAGCGAACAGATGGGTGCACTCCATCTCGTATAACTATGTTAATGTAAAAATATATAATATAGAAATAATTTAAGTTTATGTTTTTTTTTTAACAGAATTTGAATCTGTAACCACCGTGTAAAGTCTAATATTATAACTGCACCATTAGGTGTTATGTTAAATTTTAATGTAACGTTATCTGATGATCAATGAAGTGATAAATAAGTATAGATATTGTACTAGATAATTTTAATACCTAGATTTAAGACTTATGTTTATGACGTAAATGCATTTTTGTATAAACCTCATATTAAGATATTTTATTAAAAAAAAAAAAAAGAATTGGATTATTCACGGACTTCACTCTTTTTCTTTTCTTTTTGATGTTACACTTGTCATGAATTGAATGAAATTGAATGTCATGTTTTTTTTTATTATTCAGCTTCACGATGTGTCCCGCACTTGGCAAGGTAGGCAGAGGGAACTTGGGAACCTAGTGTTAAGACACTCCGTTTCACTTCTGTTCCCCACTTTCCGCCGAATTTGGCGTGTTGAGTGGCCGAACTCAACGCCGCGTTTTGCCTTCTACCAGAGCAAAGAAATAAAAACATTAAATATTAAAATTGAAAATATTTATATTTCATTTCCTCGAGTGGGGATCGAACCTACAATCTGTCGGTTACAGTCACACACTTGTGCCATTTATATATATAACATTATGTTTATAAAACAAATATATTTTTAGTAATCAAATTAACGGATTTCAGATAAAAATATCGAATTTCCACCAATACTCATTTCACAACTGCATGGCTTTGAAGAAGGTACAAATATTAATTAACGAATGCGACTGCATTCCTTTCTATTTTCCCCAAACAGGTCAGTCATATTCGTTTTTATTTCACCTTATGCATACATTTTTTAGGTATTGATAAATTAAAAACGTTTTAATTAAATTTTCATTTCTTATATGGTGTTAGACTACTAAGTGACGGAACTGACCGCCGCATATTAGTAACTATAGAACTAAAGTGATTTTTTTTAAGCCTATGATCACTAACGTTGAACACAATGTTACTTTGAGACCTGTAGTAGCGCAGGCACACGCGCGCTACATTGATTTCCGCCACTCAACACAAATCATCAAATACGGCGGAAAGTGGGAAATGTGACGGTTGCGATGGGAACGGAGTGTTTTAACTTTTTTAGCCTTTCATGGCGCGGAGGAACAAGTATTTGACAGTAAACACGATAGGCCGTGGGTTTGGTCTCCATTTAAGAAGATGCAATATATAAAATTTTGGAATGCTGTATTTCATATTATCACTTAGATTATTGTTATTGTTATTTATTCTTATTATTATTATTATTTACTATTAAGACCTGGTAAAAAGTCAAAGCGCTGCGTTGAGTTCCACTACTCAATACGCAATGCCTCAAATTCGGTGGATCTTAACACTAGGTTTCTTAAATTCCCTTTGTCTACCCATGTACGGGATACAGCGTTAATCCGAGAGAGTGTTTTAATACCAAATTTGGAAGTCCACTTCGCTTACCCTATTACATATATGCGGAAAACAACGAGAAAGTAAAATCAATGTATTTTATTTGTGATATACCACAAAACTCGGACTAAGAATGCATCGGTCATGAGCTTTTACTATAAATATAGTTTTTCATAGGGTTGTTTCATGTTTCAGATAACTATAGAATATGCAATTTTCATGATATTGAATGTATGGAGAACATTATAAGTAAGTATAAATTTGGTTGAGATTTATTGTATTTTGTGTTTTAGTTTTTTGATTAAAAAAATAAGCGTGTTCGAAATCTTCTGACTATTTGAGCGATGGTCAAAGATTTAATTTCAAATTATAGGAAATGAATCATTTTATTTTCTTTCTTTGGTAATACAAAACGCGGCGTAGAGTTCCGCAATCAGTGCGTGAGAACGCTCATGTATGCCTACCAATTTCGTCGTTTCGAAATATATTATTTTCTTTATTTGGTGTCAAGTTCCACTACTCAACACGCGATGTTTCAAGAATTATGAAGTGCTTGTTAAAAATAATGTCTCAACACTAGGTTCCCTTGTCTACTCTGACATAGGATGCATCGTGAAACTAAACAAAATGTTAAGAGAGCACCAGGGCAGTTCCAAGGCCATACCAACTCAGGTGATCTCCTTTTCTTTTATCATTCTTTATGGAAAAAACAAGGCGGTTCTTTTCATGAAAACGAGCGCACTGGTCACCTGATGTTAAGTACCATACAGATATGTGGCGCGTGGAATCTTTACAGATACCAAGAGTATCTTGAATTAAATCGAATGAATATATTATGTATTCTGTTAACGTTACACCATACATCCACCTCTTCTTAACTTTCGGAGCCCCTGACCTCCAGAGTAGTGCATATACTGACAGTGCAACAATCTGCTACCATATAAAAGAATTGAATCACGCTCATATACTCGTATAGCAATTCATGTAATATATTACATAGCGAGTGTCAGCTCATAATGTTTCACATTTTTACTGTATATTAAGGTCCACCGCCTTAACATATATATATATATATATATATATATATATATATATATATATATATATATATATATATATATATATATATATATATATATATATATATATATATATATATATATATATATATATATATATATATATATATATATATATATATATATATATATATATATATATATATATATATATATATATATATATATATATATATATATATATATATATATATATATATATATATATATATATATATATATATATATATTCTTTATTATCTATTATTGTTGTAGTTTGTTCGATCTCCGCTCGGGAACTTCGCAAATCACGGCGCTGAGCTCCACAACTCAATGCCTCAAACACCAGGTTCCTTGGGAACCTAACATAATGTTCCCAAGTTCCTACATTACCATGTGCGGGGACCTAATAAAAATTAAATAATAAACATAGCTTTTATTCAAACCTAGGTCCGAATATAGCAGCGGGGCGGGAGCAGAACTACAGTATGCAAGAGGATATAAACTTCAAGTTAATACAGTGTATGCCCGAGTGTGAACATTTCGATTATCCATTAGAAGTCGCTATGGGGAAACTGGGCGTCGGTGTGACAATCAGCGAAACTTCATTTTTGTGAGATTCTGTTTTAGCTTCACGCTGTATTCTGCACATGGCTGCATGGGTAGCGGGAACATGGGAACCTACTGTGAACATTCTCAGTTCTCATTAAGACGCTTCCGTTTTCAACTATTCATAGAATTGAGTGATGAAACTCAATGTTTTTGTGTTATTTTATTGTTGATTTTTTAGATTCATGCTATTATAGTATAGCAGCATTTTAAGATTTTTTAAGTATGTTTCATGTAAACACTGCTGACCAATAGTTTGTAAATTGGTTTGGATTGTCTCTATCTACATCTTTAACTTTAGCTATATTATAATACCAAGGTGAGAAGCCGAGAATAATATACGACCCAAAGTGAGGGTCGAATTCGTATCCATTGCCTCACTGCGCCTATATGGTCTCACGGAACGTATTCGTATCCATTGCCTCACTGCACCTTATTCCAATATTATTAAAAAATCCCGTATATTTTGCTAAATGTGTGAATTAAGCTAGTAAATAATGTTAGTTCAGTAGTAATAGTAACCTTATCAATCACATTACGGTCTATTTCATTCAATCAATCAATTTAGTTAAATTCCGAAGAGTGTTATCAGGGCAATTTTAAATCTTAACAGAAAGATAAGATAAATTCTAATCCTAAAACCCGATAAGTACCTACTAAGTAAAGTTAATACTGAGTGTAAACACTCTGTTCTTCCATTTTTGCATACAATATATATATATAAGACATTGCATGTGGTGTGGTGGTACTTAAAACTCATAACCCGTATATGAAGTCATATCTTCCTAGAGTGTCAATTTACTTTTTGAATTGACTTATATAAACTATAAAGACATATAGTTTATCCAATTGATATCATAAGTCTGCATTTGACTGAAAAGGTTAGATTTTTTTAAAATAGTTTTAGATTACAACTAATCATTATTTAAAGATTTAGTTGCTGCCCGAAAGTATGTTAACACATCAAGTAATTCTAAGCATTAAAATCAGTTGCTTTAAAATACATGAAATTATTTTTAAATTATCCACCAATATTTTCCAATGTATTCAATGAATATGTTAGAAATGTTTCTATCAAGGGCCTGTATATACCTGACATGAAATATTACTGACTTGCGATAAAGCGCTTGTCTCTGTGACTTATAAATTGTCATCGCAAAGCACATTCTCACGGGGAATTGAGTATGTTTACGTACGGAAAGTTTTTGATATAAGTAGTAGTAGGATATCCGCTTCAATAACATTTCTTTGCAATATTTTGACTTTAAGTCGGATTCCGTTGCATCATTTCGACGGAGTCAAATTTCTTATTAGCGTTACCGGAACACGGTAACACGATCGGCTGTTAATGAATTGAGAAACTCAACTGGGTAATTCGTGGCGTCATTTTCATCCACTACCTTACTAAAGGAAGTAAAGACCACTTCATCTCCAAGAAAATCAATCTACAACTATTTCATGTATTGCACCAGCTTGATCATAAGTAGCGCATTACCATAATCAAGATTTTTCCTAAGTTGGTATGTTATGAACGTCTCCTAATTCTTTTCAAGAAAGAGACCTTCCCCAACTTTTAATAACATTTCCGTAATTTATCGAGAATATGAGCTACTACTAAGCTGGACTATTTCTTTATAGTATATAATTTTTCAATCTGTGGCTATAAATAACAATATTTAAAAGAGGCGTTGATTTTATCAGTACTTGTTACTCAATTTAAAACTGGGATGGTTTGTTTGAAATCACCTGAGAATAAAATTGTAGTATTGCCCAATGGCCTGTTATCTTTAGAAATGTCCCACAGCGTTGTATCAACGATCTCTACGGTGTTTTTATAAGGCAGCAATATTGAAACCGTTTTGTTTTATCACAATTTCGTGTAACAGACATACATGTTGGTGTTTATGTTCTGTCCATATCGATAGGAGTTTTAAATGTTCAAAAAATTCATTGTGTATACTGTCTTTCCACTAGAAGATAATGTGGCAGCAATACCTGAAGATGCTCTATCCAGTTAGAATTGCCCTTATGGGATAGGTTTTTCCAGCCTCCTGGAGCATCTTTGTAAAACAGTTTTTATTTGTAACTTAAGTGCTTTGCTCTTGCTGTTTCTCTGTAAATTTAGTTGCGCTCTCATTAACTATAGTAGTCAACTCGTTAGGACGATAGTTTATTTCAGCTACATATTTTAAAGTACAAAACATTTTTATCAAAACATTTTTACGTACTCCTAGAACATCGGTTCTTGACGGGATTCTGCTAAGGGAACAGAGAGAGTAGACTGTAGTCAATAAAAGAATTGTCTCCAGTCGAAAATACAAAGGGTTGATTGTTCTTTCATCTGTTGGATTGATATTGTTTACCGCATTATGTCTAGGAGTGCGTAAAAATGTTTTGATAAAAATGTTTTGTACTTTTCCCACTGTCTTGAAGGATTTGACGTGGCACACGACCATTATAGAAAAGTTTTAAAAAACAAAAAAAGGATTGTTTCTCGAATAACGTGGGGAGCAACAGGCGCAAATAGTAACATTCTCCACTATTAGGATGGACTGTGTTTACTATGAGCAGAGACTGGCCACATCTTTTTTTTTTTTTCTTAAACTGTTTTATCTTCACTTTCAATTAATATTTTATATACAATCGATAGATTTTGATGATAACTAATAATAAAATCTTAAACAGACTGCGTAACGCGTCCTATTCAAAAGTTTTACCTATGAATATGAATCTTGATACACATGAAAATAAACGCAATACGGCGGTGCTTCCCGCGCTTTTATTATTCATTTTAAATGCAACAAATTTAAGCAGATTAATCTGAATTTATCTGAACAAAGTTTTAAAATCGATGAACGCGATTTACTGTTTTAACACAGTATAAAACATGAAATTGCCCATGATATTAAAGAATTTAAATATTTTGTAAAATTTTTACCTTCATTTTAATCATCTTATTGATACAACTACTACTTTAAATTGAAGTTTTATACAATAGATAGATTTTGACGACTGGCGACGATTAAAACTTAAACGAACATCATAACTTCTCTCAGGCAAACATAATTCTTAATGCCGTTTCTCCTGCACCGCATATGATGCGTTGATCCGAAGCAAATTTGAAATCAAGTTTAAATATATGTAACTTGTGCTGTATTTTATTATTATTTAACATAAATTATTTGAAGTAACTCAAAGTGCGGGCTGCAAAGTAGTATCATCGTACGTTTATCTTAGAGCTCTAATATCGATCACAATAGTGTTTACGAGATTAAGAGCCGCATGCGAATCTGTAGGTCTACAATGGATAAACTGAAAAAAGTTTGGATATGCCGTGACATAATAAAAGCGACGAAAACGCGACTAATGAGTGCCTTTGTGGTCTCCGTGATCCTTTATGCTGCAGAGATATGGACCCTGCGAGAAAGTGAAAAAAAAAAAGATAGAGGCTCTCGAGATGTGGTGCTGGAGGAAAATGTTCGTAGTATCGTGGATTGAGCACAAAACTAATGTGTCCATACTCCAGGAACTGATAATGAAGCAGCATTTATCTTCCATAGTCCTAGCCCGCATACTTACCTTCTTAGGGCACGTATCTCGCAGAGAATGGAGATACAGGTAAAGGTAAAAGGGATAACACCGCGCGGCAGGTCCCCGATACGAACGATCAACTAGATCGAGGCGGCTACGGACAACTCCTTCCACGAATGTATAAGAAAAGCGCCAGTGAGATACAAATGGCGGTGACCGACCCGTGGTGACCACGACCACTCTGCCAGTAGTGTAACGATTACGAAGATCAATCCAATAGGTTTCATAATAATTCGTTGACAGTAATTGGATTCCGAGCTTTTTTAATTCTACATGCTTAAGGCACTCCACTATCTATTATTTTGCAGAGTAATAAATGAAATATCTCGACTAATATCGTATTATTGTTCTGGTACATTCTTAACCAGAGAATGCAAGCTATTGTCCTTAAATAAAATTTTCTGCAGATAGAAAAATAGTTTAATTTGCTACTAAAATGCATTATAAAGGTCTCATAAAGGAGAATAAGTATAAAAATATGTACCTAGTAATGTTGGTTCGAATTGAAAAATTCTTTTGGGACTGGTGAGTCTATATACTGATGAAGGCTTATTTTTTTCAGCTTCACGTTATATCCCGCATATGGCGGGATAGGAGGGAGCTTAGAAACCTAGAGTTCAGACACTTGGTTTCATTCTTAATTTGTATTGTTTTCACGTGGCATGCACAAGTCTTAGAAATGTCTGGTTTTCTTAAACTCGAGTAATTCTTACATTAATACAACGTAGATTTAAGGCTATAGGTTAATTTTGTGTTCCTACGAAATTTAGCACAAATTTTAAATATACTTTTGGAATTAACCGTACAATGTTCGAGAAAATGAGTTGACTCGCAAAACTTGACGTCTACTATAAATATAAAATAAACATGTTTTAGAGGCTATTTGGCTTCACGCTGTATCCCGTAGAAATTGATATTTTTTTTCAGCTTCACGCTGTATCCTGCACGAAGCAGGGTAGGCAGAGGGAACCCGGGAACCTAGTGTTAAGACTCTCCGTTCCACTTCCAATCCCCACTTTCCGCCGAATTTGAGGCATTGCGTGTTAATTGGCGGAACTCAACGCCGCGCTTTGCCTTATTACCAGAGCGAAGAAATGAAACATTAAATATTTAAATTGAAAATATTAAATATGTAATTTCCTTGAGTGGGGATCGAACCCAGAACCTGTCGGTTACAGTCACACGCTTGTGCCGCTGAGCCACGACGGGCCTCAAATTGATTAATTTACAAATGAAACGAATGAAAAATGAAATGGAACAAATAAAATAATAAGAAAGGTTCCCTTTGCTTTCCCAGATATATTACAATTTTAACACAAATAATGTACATGCTAATATTTTTTTACAGTGATGCAATAAATCTAGATAATCGTTCCGTAATTAACGTCTTCTTCAGCGACCTGGTGGCTACGAGATACAGAAGAGATGCGTATTTCAACTGGCAGAATATATTAGGTAAGAATTATACATGTATAAAATAGTATTAGATGCCAAGAGACCAGGGTTAGGAAGTATAAAGATTTGCAAAATATTTACAAAACTTATTAAAATCAAAACCATTACAAATATGTGAATACAAGTGAATGACTGCAAAACAGCAGTAGTGCACAGTAGTATTCTACTATACAATCAAATAAAATTTAAAAGTTCAACTACCCCCGACCCAAAAAAGGACTACATCATATTTTATAGTGATTAACTTAACTTAACTTAGCTTCACGCTATATCCCTAGCGGGGTAGGCAGAGAGAATGGAGCGCCAAACGCTACGGTCTCGGCATACCTCTTTCGCCTCGTCCACTGTCATCATCAACCTCTTCCTACATGCCCTAAACAGCAGTAGTGCACAGTACTGTTCTACTATACAATCAAATAAAATTTAAAAGTTCAACTACCCCCGACCCAAAAAAGGACTATATCATATTTTATAGTGATTAACTTAACTTAACTTAACTTAGTTTCACGCTATATCCCTAGCGGGGTAGGCAGAGAGAATGGACACTCAGACAAACACAGTTTAAACCTATGACATGCCCCTTTTTTGTCGGGTGTAAAAAAATATATATAAAAGAGAAATAACAAATTTTCACTTCGATCGACCTTCAAGGCCGGCGCGCAATGTGGACATACCGTCTCAGGCAATCAGGCAACGCCCCTGGAGCTTATCAGCTATGTCAACCTCGAATATACGTACGTGTTACGTATGCGGTCAGACCGTGCTACGCCACATATCAACCTCATCATCTTGATTTTAAAATAAAAATTTAACTAACCCTATAATCAGATATCTTCCACTTCCATTCTTAGACCGGCCAATCTGCCGGTACCGTGTTGTATTGTCATCTCATGAATATATAATTCTTAATACAATTAGAAGTGCGTATAATTCAGTTTAATAATTAATACAAGTTTTACATTCACGCTGCATCGGAATTTTCCCCACTTCCGTCGAGTTTGAGGCATTACGTGTTAAGTGACAGAACTTAACGTCGCGCTTTGCCTTATTACCAGAGCGAAAAAATTAATATATTAAA
>CM032383.1:13159151-13249151 GCA_019049475.1 Eueides isabella
AATAGCGCTCTTGGCCCGGTAGCATAAGATTAGCGACGGTTGTGGGTTCAGAAAGTGGGGAGCGGAACGCAATGTCCTAACATTAGGTTCCCAAGTTCCCTCAGTCTACCCCGACATGTTCCCACATATATACACAGCATAAAGCTAAACAATAATCATCATTTTTATAACCCATAATTATAGGAAGGTCTTTGTGCTGTAACGTGTGACTGTAAACACGTTACAGCACAATCTATTATAGGTTTGTTTTTCACTCTCGAAAATAAAAACGTGGCATTTAATATTAGCTACAATTCAACGCTACAATGTGAATCTAAAAAGAATTAAAAATTTTTTAATTAAATGAGGCCTGTCGTGGTTCAGCGGCACAAACATGTGATTGTAAATGACGGGTTGTGGGTTCGATTCCCACTCGAAGAAATGAAATATTTTCAAATTAAATATTTAATGTTTTCTTTTCTTCGCTCTGGTAACAAGACAAAGAGAGGCGTTGAGTTCCGCCACTCAATACCTCTAATTCGGCGGAAAGTGGGGAACAGAAGTGGAACGGAGTGTCTTAAAACTAGGTTCCCAAATTTCCTCTGCCTACCCTGCCGTGTGAAGGATACAGCGGTGAAGCTGAGAGAGAGATAGAGAGAGAGAATTTAATTAAAGTTTTCAGTAGATACTCTTTAATTGCATCAATTTTTGATATGCCAAATATATACCTACCATCCGTATCATTCTCGTCATTATCATATCAGTTTCGTCTCGTTTGTCAGTCAACCTGGTGAGGGGTGAGCCCATTAAGTATAATATTCAAATGAATGAATACAAAGTATGTTTTACTCACATATCCTACAAAGATATCTCATCTCCTCGTTATCGATCATTCAACGTTATATTTGTCTCCAATAAATACGTCTTATCGGTACCAGCACTGTATTGTGTTCGGCTCACGACGTTTAGCCGTATCACAAATGCAGTTAAAGCACTGTTAAATCTGTTACCGTGAATAATAGGCCTTTCTACATCAATAACGTATCTTCCATTTCTACTAAACGTTCTTTCAATATATATATCATTTCTTATATATTTACTCGTGTAGATCTGACTAATTTTGTTTAAAATCTGCATTTTTTGCGTACTAATTTAATAAAGGCAAATAGTTTACAATTTAACGTGAAATTATACACATATAGCTTACTCAAAGTTAATGGACGCTTTTCACTGTAATTCATTTTCCTTAATAAGGTACAGCAAAAATTTTACAATAATGCATAATTATAATATATTCCGTGAAATTGTAGCTTGCTGCGTTTTAAAGGTAGTTTTACACATATAGATTGAATATCTTTTATTTTTCAACATAGCGCCTTTGACTGGGAACTTTCCAGGTACTATGTGCTGCAGAAAGGAAATAGAGTGTGTTAACACTAATGTTAAGAGATTCTTTTCCTATAAGACACTTCTGTTCGACCTTTCTGCTGAATTCTTGAGGTATTAAACGTTGGCGGAAATCAACGCTGTGCCTGTTCTCGTAACCAGGTCGAGATAATAAGCTTAAATATTTTATTACCTCCAGTGGGAATCGAACCCACAACTTATCGCGCTTACAGTCGCACTATACGTCTGGTCCATACATAAAGTTCGATATCAATTTAATTTAAGATGCTCAAATCCACAAGCTAAAATATAAGAGAGTTAATAAATTGACAAAATGGATGTACGTTAATAGAATGGAAAGGGCATTGTTTCTGAATTAACCGCGACGGTTTTCTGTTTGAATCTGACTCAGGGAAATTAATTATTTAACAAGATAAATACACAATGTCTCGAAGATTGAGTAGAACGTGAGGAAGGGAGTGCCTTAAAACCTCTACTTCTGTCTCTTCTCTCTCTTCTACCTTTCTGCATACCCAGGAAGAGTAAAGCTATGAAAAATTTTTTTTTTCTCTTCCCATATAAAAATATGATCCAACAACAATCATCGTCAGTTGTAAATATCGCTTTTTTAATGTTTGAACTTGAACATACATAGTTGTAACATCAGTAGTGCAACAACAATTTTACTTTTAGTTATCAATTTAATTTCTTTATGATAAAAAATATATCTGGAGTGAAATTATAATTAATTTTCATCGAGCTCATTCAAACGCCCACCTAAGTAAATCACCTGTCAAGTAAAGTTAGAAAATATTCTAGTTATTACTAATCGACTAAGTCAAAAAAATGAGCAGTATTAAATTTGTGTTCTGTTCATAGAAATAATGTTTTGCACTAATAATGCATAGTACGTTAATAATTCCGTAAAAAAACGCTTTCAGATTTTAAATTTGTCGCTTTATTGTTTGTCTGTTTGTATATATATATGTTAACACCTCTTTTTTTTAACGTTTATAAACTATACTCAAAAGATTTAGAACAGAAGTACGTTTCCAAAATATTTTTTAAATGCATTAAAATATTCTATTCATTTTAACTTTGTGCCCCGTATGTAAAAGGCCGGTTTCTGCGTAGAATAGGGAGCCTTTCCACTAAAATCACAGTGGCGAAACTCAACGCCGCGCTAAATTGAACATTTTCTAGTTTCATCAGTAAAAAAAAATATTTATATCTCTCATGTATACACTACCTTATACCAAAATGATTGAACCTTAATGTAATTAACAATTCTTTGTACTACTTATTACGGGAGATACACAATTATTTTATAAATTAAATTTCTGTATAATGAAAACGTCACCAGTATCGATCGAATGTAGAAGGAGTAAAGTAGTGCCGAGTTAATTATTATGAGAAACAATTTGCTATAGGCATTTATAACCAAATATAAGATAGGCAGATAGATAATCTATTTATATATTATTACTAGGTGTTGAGGTATCTAGACATTAAATTCGTCTATGTCGCTAAGCTCTGGTACTCAGTATAGATCCTTAGTGGAATTGAACCTTTAACTATCGCAATAGCAGTAACACACAGAGCGCCGTACTCTAATTTTCATATAATTTGGACAAACTAATGAAGTCAAAATAGAGGCTTACCTCTAGTGATTAAATATAGGTAATGCATTTTCATCCTCTATTGAGTAAATACTTTACTTTATATAAAATCTTGTAATCATAATTTCACTCTCTTCCCAGTATCCTATTGAAGTTGATCAGAATTTTGGTTTATGAATTCAGTTCAATAAATTTGCATATTAACGTTATGTTGTTTGTTGCGTATTTAATGTTATTCGGTCAAAATGTCCGCCTTCGCCACAACAAAATGGCGGATTGAAAATTTTTGCAAAACCCACCTAACATTGGTATCATATGGAATGATAAAAGCCACTATTTAATGCTGTATTTAAATGCTGTAGGTAATAATAATATTGTTGAGTCTGCCCATGCGACTGATGTGATGCGATACATGCGATGGCATTGTTGACAACGTGTTTCTTCGACACTTCAGTACCAGGGTGATCCTATTCTAAGCTGGAAACATCTGCTTCCCGATTTACGCTTTGTGGTTTAAGTGGCGGAACTCAACGCCGCAAGATAGATATATTTAAATATTGCGTAAGGCGATGATCATCGCACGTTAACAATACAATAAAGATATTATTATGTCTGCACATAATAAAACGATTAGATATGCCAATCGCTTTTATAATTTTAGTTTAAAAAAATTCTAAATGCAAAAATATAACGTTAATATTATTATAAATTTTTTTATCAATTTTTAACATATCTCCACGTTGTATATAGGCCTGCTATATTTTTTATCAAAACATATAATATTAATAGCTATTATTCAAGTTTTATATACTATTCCATGAAAACGCTACCTTTGTGAAGTAGACGACTTGAGAGCGCAATAAATATTGACATTGCTTGTTGGTTAAGGAAAATTATTTTGTTTTAAGAACGAATGTTTATAAGTATGGGCTGTGTATAGAAGTTATTATTATATACATACTAACTACTAACTAACTAGCTTTTGCTCGCGAATCCCGCTCCGTTAATCGAACAAAAATACTTAATACTTTAGCCTTTTCGAATGAACTATCTCACGAAAAAAATATTTTTGTCTATCAAAACCATTAGTGATAGGACTGTCGTGGCGCAGTGGCACATGCGTGTGACTGTAAACGACAGAATGTGGGTTCGATCCTTATTCAAGGAAATGAAATATTTAATATTTTCAAATTAAATATTTAATATTTTCATTTCTTCGCTCTGGCAACGTGGCAAAGCGCGGCGTTGAGTTGCGCCAATCACGCATTGCCTGAATTTCGGCGGAGGAAACGAATGTTTGACCGGTGAACGGAACAGTAGGTTCCCAAGTTCCCTCTGCCTACCCTACAATGTGCGGGATACAGCGTGAAGCTTTGTGAGTGAGTAAAACCATTAAAATCTCACATTAAGCGCTTTATAATAATTAACATAAATAATACGTATTATAGGCATACGCTTCAATTTTCAAAATAAACCTTTTCAAAATAAGCCTTTATTATTTCGTAATATATAATAATGTAAAAATCGTTACTATAGGATATCCGTAGTAGATACATATATGCTTTTGTGGACTTTATTCTGAACTTTTAAAATTGAACAATTCAGTCCATTATTTTTGACTAGTCTCAAAGGTTTCCTCAAAGCACGCACAACAATTTTGGAGTGCGATCTACATAATGCAAAAGTATTTTTCCAAATGAAACCAGTAGTCTCTGAGCGCGAGCAACCAAACAAACTAACAAACATACTCTCTATCTTTATAAATATAGATTATGAAATCAAACATAATTCTAATGTAATATATAAAAATATTTATTTCTTTCTTTTAAGTTCAGAGAACGGAGTGTCTTATAACTAAGTCTCCTCTGCCTAGCATGCTATATGCATTACAGCGTGAAGGTAACCTTTTAATGGTATAAAAAAGGTCATCGTATAAACAAAAAGATTAAATTTAACTTAGGCAAGTATGACCATGTATCCGATTTTCAATCAAAGCTCAAGTGGCTTCCAATCTGTTGTCGCCGGAATCTACATAGGCGTTGAATTCTCCATTCGGCGGCGAGTGAAGACCGGAGTGTCTCTCTCAACTTTAAATGTAAATACCTTAAAAAAACAAAACAATATGTAATTTGTTTTATTGATTATCGAAATAATTTTCTTTTCAGCTGCTTTCGGTGGACTATTAAGCCTTATGTTAGGCTTCACACTAATATCAGTGTTTGATTTCTTCGTTTTCTTCACTTTAAGAGTGATCTACGATACAATTTCCAGATTTTTTACATATGAACATTCCGACGATCCTAAAGGACTTAAAATAAACGTTGAGGAACACAAAAATGAGAAAAGAATGAGACAAGCAAAAAATCGGCATGTGAAAATACGGTATTAATTTGGACAAGTTTTTATATATATAATATTTTTTAATCTTAGCGTAAATATTAGTTTATTTCTTTTAAGACGCAGGTCATTATTTTATCCATTAATAATGGGATTAAATATTTCACATTTTTAATGCTGTGTATACGACAGTTTAAAGGTTCGATTCGCACTCGAAAAAATTAAATATTTAATATTTTCAATTTAAATATTTAATGTTTTTATTTCTTCGCTCTGGTAAAAAGGGGAATCGCGGCGAGACTGGTGCAGCCGCACAATACACAATGCCTCTGTTTCGGCGGAAAGTGGGAGTGCCTTAACACTAGGTTCCCAAGTTTCCTCTGCCTACTTTGCAAACTGCGGGACACAGCGTGAAGCAGAAAAATAAAACATTTATAATATGTTTGATATTTAAGGTATTATATTTAAAGTTTTATTATATTAATAAAATATAATTGTATTATAAATATATGTGAGTTTTATTTCTTCTTTATATATGAATAGTACTTATTTTCAGTTTTAAGTTAGATATTTATGAAACAGTAAATGATAAATAAAATTATTATTAGTAAAGAAAACTCTCATTGGCTTAGATGTACATCGTCTGTAACCTTGACCGTTGTGGGTTTGATTCCCACTTGATGAAATTATTAATTTTTATTCCTCGCTGTGGTAAGACAAAGGTGGACGTTATGTTCTGCCACACAACATTCTCAACTTCACTCTGTATTCCACACATGGCAGTGTAGGCTGAGGGAATTTGGGGGCCTAGTGTTAAGACACTACGTACCACTTCCGTTTCCCACTTTCCGCCGAATTTGAGGCATTGTGTTGAGTGGCGGAACTCAACGCCGCGTTTTACATTGTAACCAACGAAGAAATGAAAATATTAAATAATTAAATTTAAATAATTAAATTGAAAACATTAAATATTTTATTTCTTCGAACCCACAACCTGTCAGTTACAGCCACATCCTTGTGCCGCTGCGACAGGCCTAAGAATCGGTTGAGGCCACTCAACATGTAAGGTTTTATAGCTCCCAATACTTAGGTTCCGCAAGTTCTGTCTGGTTAACCTACCTACTCTATGTGGGGTATCAACAAAGCTACTTGCGTCAGAAAATATCGGCGTATATATTGATATAAATCTGCACTAATTAATTTCAATTTTTATCAAACATTCTTATCTTTTTCACGACATCATAAATATAATAGAATACGTTCTATTATACTTATATGTCTACTGTATGCAGTAGACATTTTAAGGATGTATTAACTTGATATTTTTTTTAGTTTCACGCTGTATCACGTACATGACAGGGTAGGCAGAGGGAACTTGGAAACCTACAGCTAGTGTTTCCGCTAAATTTCGTTTTTATTTTTCGCTTCCCCAGTTTTCGCTGAATTTGAGGTATTGCGTGTTGAGTTGCGGAACTGAACGTCGCGAAAGGAAAATATTGAATATTTTATTTTCTGAAGATCGGATCGACCCCACAACCTTTTACGTTATCGTCGTCCATTTAAAAATCCACACAATTACAGATAAAGTATACAAAAAATAAATGAATTCCAAATACATTTAATCTAGGTTCAAATAACCTACATCGAGAGAAAGCTTGAGCCCGTTTTATTTTTACAACTTTACGCTGTACATGCTGTAATGTCAGGAACATTGTAAAATAGGCAGAAGGTACTTTGGGATCCTGTTATTAAGACACTCCGTAACATTATTAAGAAATTTCAATAAAAGTTACGTTGAAGTATCTAGTAATACACTTATTGATATTGATGGTTTTTGTAACTGTGTGTGAATTTTATTATACATAAGTGTACCATGTCCCATAAAAGAATTACTAACTTTTTGAAGACAAAAACTAGGAGTGATCAACTTGTTCTTACTTCTTGTATTGATATCATGACTGTCACTGTTCTTTAAATTGTGGCTATATATATATATATATATATATATATATATATATATATATATATATATATATATATATATATATATATATATATATATATATATATATATATATATATATATATATAACAAGTATTATATTATCATATATATGATGCAACCGTAAGAATACCCGATTTTTTTTATAAAATCGGGTATTCTTAAGGTTCTCTAGGTGGCCTGAACTGCTCTTTTTTCCATTACGAATTATCGAGACTTTGCCATTGATAAATGGCAATAGCGCACATTAGCCTGCTAACGAGAAAAACAAAATAATTAATTTTTACAATCGGAAATCAAGATAGACCACCATTGCACTCAGTCGATGTTAATATATCACGGTAGCGTCATTCGGTGTTATCATTTTATTAGCCAAATTTATGTGTCACGTATTTTTGATATGAATATTTTTAATCTCAGATTTGAATCACCATTTATCTTAGAAACTATTTACACATTAACTAAATATGTGTACAGTATTGAGACGACGTGGTGAACTTCCTGATTCTAGTAAACTGGCAAGCAACTTTGGTACGTACTGACTTTGTAATTTATTAAGAAGTTTTAGTCTGTCGAACTGACATGCACCTAAGTCTGAAGAGGAAGATGGGGTAAAACGTACAACTTTATTTATTTAACGTAAATTAAGTAGTATAGAATTAGTTATGTAAAACTTGATATATAGGTATGTTGGTGTTAAACTTCTACGGTTAAAGTTCGAGAGGAAGCGGAATCAATTGTCTTGTCACTATTGTTTTTCCATATTCTGCACTTTTATTCAACGTGAAATGATCTTAGTTTTTACAAAATTTTGAGGATTTATAATAGGAGACATTGTTTGAGATTGTAAGTCAGTCCATTCTCCACTTCTTTTGTCTTAAATATATATTTAAAATCCGTAAGGTTTGACCACCTCAAATATCTCAATAAGTGAATTAATATTTTCTCAATTCAAGTCATAGTCAGTGACTCGTTTGTTTGACAAAACTATTACCTACCGATTTTCGATACAGAGATTGTATATTTGAAGGGAATCCATATTTATAGTAGAGGCAAGATAAGATAATAAGGTACCGAGTATTTCATTGATAATCTAAACAGTAAACACGAAAGATGACATATTTAACATAAATATACAAATCTAAAATCAAAGGAACCTTCAATTTCCTAAATAGCTGGCAAGTAGAGAAAACTAAGTGTCAAGACACTCCAACACATTGTGTGATAAGTGTAGCAGTGTCGGAAAGTAAGTAAACTATTTACAATTGAAAATTAGATTAACGTTCATAATTTAATTTTATTATGTAAAACTAAAGCAGTTGTTAAAATAGATATAAGTTTTTTAAACAAAAAATATTGAAAAAAAAATGGTTGTGCATTTGGAATAGTCCTGGTACAACCAAACGAGGCGGTTTCAACTTTCAAGAGCATAATTGGAAACATACATACGTTATTACAGAAAAAAGGATATACGAGGAAAAATATATTAAAAGTCATTGTTATGATTTGAAAAATTTGTACGTGTATGTAAGGTTTAGCTACGCCTCTGACACATACGTAAATGTATAATAAATTTACATATTTTTCAGATAGATTTTATGATATATGATTCAGATGTAAAATTAATATATCCAAGATAGATTACAAAGGATTATATTTTAGACAAAAATATTACTTATGACTCACTTGCGGCTTCACCCGCTTGGATTGGATCGCTTTATTAATAGCAATTCCCTTCATGTTCTAATAGCATTATTACTTTTAACACAATTTGTATACATTGAAAATAGAAAAAACAAGAGAAAAACTTTGTAGGAATTTTGTCGAACGAAATATTTTAAGTTCAATTTTTTTAAATAATAATAATGAATTGAATGAAATAAGACAAACACTAAATATAGAAGGAAGGTTGCTAAGTATAATAAAGCAAACTGCATTGAAATCTGCTTAGTTTTTTAAGATTAGCGCGTACAAACACACTAAGAAACAGACAAAAAAAAACTATTTTGCCCCTATTAATAGGAGTTTTATTTAAATATATTTTCTATATACGAACAGTGAACAATTACAGAATTATTATAAGTAGATATAGATAATTTGAATTATTCAAGCGTCATACTTATTTCTTATCGAGAATCTGCCTCATTATTGTCGAGACTTGATTTATTTGTTTTTTGATATATGAAAATTGATAGTATCAACATTCTATACGTTTTAAGTTAATACTAAGTACATTGACGCCATATAAGCGTAATTGGGAAAGGTCTGAATATTTACACCATGCTATTAAGTTCGAATGCGTTTCTGAGGAATATTTATTTTAAAATTGTTTGTTGTGTTTTGTTCATTGATTATGACGTTCCGGACCCATATAACTTCGACTTTCGCGTTTTTGCATAACTATACTGTACAATAAGGTGGCCTTATCGCTTAAAGCGACATATTATAAAATGAATTAATTATAGTGTATTATAGTGCATTTCTAGAAATAAAAACAGGAATAAATATATTTACTGCCTACTTTCACGCTGTAACCCGCAGTAGACAGTAATGGGGCATTCAGACTAAAGCACTTCTTTCTCCATCCACTAGGAATGAACGCGAGGAAAGGAAAAAATACCATTGCCACGCGTGAGATTCGAACCGTCGACTGACGCTCATAAGATAGCGTGTCGTTGAGTTTATATAATGTACATATGTAGATAGATGTAAATAATAATAAAATATTTACATTAATCAAAATTTCATTGGAGCTACCAGTTTTATAGAGTGGTCTCGTGTAAAGTAGACTTTACCGAACTTTATTAGTACCGCACAACACAACTATCGATCGGTCCGCGTTAACGGACTTCCATTCGAATATTATATCAAATTTCATAAAGATTTAGTTTTTATCAGTGAAAACGTATTGAATGTGATTAATTATGATATTTCATGTTTGACAGTACCTACATATGCTTTGTTTGCAGCCGGGCTTTGTTTTGCAAGGCGAGGAAATGAAAATAATTAATTTTACTGAATAGAGAAAAGAATTTTGTCAGCTTCACAATGAATTCCGCATTTGGCGTAGGTAGAGGTAACTTGGGAACCTAATATCAGACACTCCGTTCTATTCTCAACTTTCTGCCGAATTTAAGACATTGCCGGCTTAGTGGAGAGCAAAACTCTGCACTTTGCCTTGTTACCAGAGCGAAGAAATGAATATTGAATATTTCCTTTCCTCGACTGGGGATCGAATCCACATTCATGTTGTGTTTAGTCACATACTCGTGTCCCTGAGCCACTACAGATTCATTTATAATAACATCTCTAATAACAATCGTTACCTATTTAGTGCATGTTTATTCATAGATTATTTAGATCGCTATAAGAATTGAAGTTTTATTTTAGAAGAAATCGATGGAGTTCTAGTTTCTATTTATATTGTTTTGACATACAAACAAAATGTAGCTAAAATAAAGGTTGTTGGGATGGTTCTTAATAAAAAAATATATGTTTCTATTCATGTAAATAGAGGCGAATAGACGTGAAACTAGTTTTTCACTTCACGCTATATCCCGCACGAGGTAGGGTAGGCAGAGGGAACCCCGGAACCTAGGGTTAAGACACTCCGTTCCACTTCCGTTCCCCACTTTCCGCCGAATTTGAGGCATTGCGTGTTGAGTGGCGGAACTCAACGCCGCGCTTTGCCTTATTAGCTTATTACCAGAGCGAAGAAATGAAACATTCAATATTTAAATTGAAAATATTAAATATTTCATTTCCTCGTCTGAGGATTGAACGCAGAACTTGTCGGTTACAGTCACACGCTTGTGCCGCTGCGCCACGACAGGCTTCAACTAGTTATTTAGTTATATAATAAGATAATGTTACTTTCAATATTTACTGGCAAGTGTTTAAACGATGTTACCATTATTTATAGTAATTACCATAGATAACACCACGATTGGGCTATTACCGTAATATTTCTTGTTATTTTTCACGTTGTTATATTGTAAGCCGTTTAAATGTTAGCAGTTTCACAATTTTTCACATAGCAAGGGAGAGTACCTAGTATAATGATACTACATTATGAACATTTTTATTTATGAAATATTTAATATTTTCAATTTAAATATTTAATATTTTCATTTCTTTGTTCTAGTAATAATTCAAAACGCGGCGTTGAGTTCCGCCACACAGCACGCAATCTCTTAAATTCGTGGGGAATGGAAGTGGAACGGAGTATCTTAACACTAGGTTCTCAAGTTCCCTCTGCCTATCCTGCCATGTGCGAGATACAGCGTGAAGCTGATTACATTATGAACTTTCTTGCAAAGTTTGTGACATGGCGTGGCAATGTATTTTTTTAGCTTCACGTTGTGACACGTGCATGGCAGAGTAGGTATGTAGATGAAACTTTAAATCTAATACTAAACCAATACATTTCTCTTGTTTCCCTCAATTTTCGAGAAATTGTATATCAAGTGGCAGAGCAGCCGTCGCATACGTCACGATGATGTAGGTGGACGGTAAAATAATAAGCAAAATGATAAGGCGTGTAATATATATTATATATTAAAAATATACCTATAATAAAATATCTATATATTTCCTGCGGATATTGCAATATACAAAGTCTTGTGTAAAAATGAAGGAAATATTTACACGTATATAAAAAAAATAAATAACATATTTAATTTCAACATGGACTTTTATTGATTTTTTTTTTATAGCTTCACGCTGTATCCCGCACGAGGCAGGGTAGGCAGAGGGAACCCGGGAACCTAGTGTTAAGACACTCCGTTCCATTTCCGTTCCCCACTTTCCGCCGAATTTGAGGCATTGCGTGTTGAGTGGCGGAATTCAACGCCGCGCTTTTGCCTTATTACCAGAGCGAAGAAATGAAACATTAAATATTAAAATTGAAAATAATAAATATTTCATTTCCTCGACTGGGGATCGAACCCAGAACCTGTCGGTTACAGTCACACTCTTGTGCCGCTGCGCCACGACAGGCCTCGACTTTTATTGATACAATGTTTAAAACATAAACAAAATTTAAAACTTATATTGACATAAGCTTCAAATTATTAAAATTTTGTGAACTTTCCGGTAACTGGTGCAATAACTACCTATAGGAAAGTAGACAAAGTAAATATACTTTTGTAATAGAAATCGCATCCATAGACAATCGCATTGTAATGTGTGTGTGTGTGTGTGTGTGTGTGTGTGTGTGTGTGTGTGTGTTTGTAAAGCTAAACTCAACGCCGCACCTGCCCCTGCGCAATGACAGGCTTCTAAATATTTGAAATTATACATATTTATATACGAAATGAATTTTTCTCTTTTGTAGACATATTATACATATTAACGTATAAACAAAAATATTCTAATAAATCATGGTACAGGGAATCCTTAATTGGAGAATTACAGAAAACAACACATCCGATAAGCCATAGACAGAAATTTCACCAGCATTTTGTTGTTAATGAGATAACATTATGGGAATTTTAATTAAAATTTCAATCATTATTGTTCATAAAATACATTCTATAGAATTACTATAAATTTGTTGTTTAAAATTTACTACAAAGTGAGTTCATTATTTCAAGCGATTTGCCGGATGAAGTAAATAATTAGATTTATATATATATATATATATATATATATATATATATATATATATATATATATATATATATATATATATATATATATATATATATATATATATAAAACTAGTTATATAATATATACTCAATCGTGATCATAACATCAATACGTATGTAATTATTGTGCATAGCTTATATAACATTATGTTATTCTCAACGTGAAATACCTTATAAAAATAATTATTTTTTATACCTATTTTGTTAATTTTATTAGTTGCTTTAATATAATAGGACATTGTCCGCTTACGTAATGGTTGACTCGCCTTCTCGCTGCATCCCGCACACGGCAGGGTAGGCAGAGGGAACTTGGAAAGCTAGTGTTAAGACACTCCGTTCCACTTCCGTTCCCCACTTTCCGCCGGAGTGGTAATATTCCGGTCGAGTCTGTCCATGCCTGTTGTCATTGCTAACAACGTGACTCTCCCACACGTAGTTTAATCGCCTCTTACGACACTATCAGTACTAGGGTGATCCTATTCTAAGCCGGAATCCCACGGCCAAATCATAATTTATCGTAATATGAGTTTGTGTAAAAAGTAAAACCAAAAAATGATAAATTGTAAGATTTTTTCTATTACAAAATGGTGATACCGTTGGACATGTCCACGCGGTGTTTAATAATTAAATATAACTTTATTTGTCTAGTGTGGCAAAAGCGTTGTGTTACGCTTGCGATTAATTAAAATGCGAAGAAAGTATGAGCTATGGGAGAACACTTTGTTTTCAAATTTCCGCCTAAATTTGATGCATTACGCGTTGTGTGGAGGAACTTAACGCCGTACATTTGTGCCTTTCTCACTAGAATAGGCACAATTTTTAAGGACAATATTTTAATCATCACAACTATCAAATTTATAGTTCGGCATTGTATTAAATAAAAATATAATAAATCATTTAAGACAAAGATGACATTATCAAAAACAAAATGTTTAAGACTTGTCGTTGCGAAGGCAGGCAAGCACGCGACTGTAAATGTGACAGGTCGTGGGTTCGATTCCCACTCGAGGAAATTAAATATTTAATATTCTCATTTCTTCGATCAGGTAACAAGGCCAGTGTGTCTTCACAAGGTTACAATATTCATACATACATACATATTAATAAATATATATATATATATATATATATATATATATATATATATATATATATATGTATGTATATATATATATATATATATATATATATATATATATATATATATATATATATATATATATATATATATATATATATATATATATATATATATTTACATATATATATATATATATATATATATATATATATATATATATATAGGTAAAAATAATAAAATAATTAATCAACGTTCTCTAAATACACTTATATAATATTAAATATATTGCCCTCAAGCGGGCGAAGCCACGCGGGTCTACTAGTACATAATATAATACATAGTTTCATAATGTCATCATGACGCACTTGTGTGTGAAAACCTTAGTGGGAAAATATTTGTTTACCTTATAGGTATTTCCTTGATTACATTTGACACACAATCAATCACAAGATACTGTGGGTTCCCATATTCTGATCAATTTTAAGATTTTTCGTATTCGGAACGAACAATTGCTTTGTTTGGTTTAAGGTACAATTTGCAAACAAAGGTTGGACCGTGGTACAATAGAAATCAAGGAAATCAAAAAAATGACCTCTTGACAAGATAGGTAATGTTGTCATAGAGTCAGAAGAATAATTTAACGGTGCTGATAGAAAAGTTCCTTTATTTATAAAGAAAGTTCACAAAGACAGAGTGGAGATTGATATACCCTGGCCACAGTTATATCGAAGGTATTCGTCGGCTTACTTAATACACAACGCAATAAATACTTTACTAAACACGAGAACCAGTCCGGGTTTCAACCGGGACATATATATCATTGTTTTGACGAAATCAAAACGACATTAATTTTCCCTTGCCCTTAGAACTTTGAAGACGTAGACGTATTTTAATGCAAAAATCTTAAATATAAAAGAATAATATCAATAACAGTTAATATTGTAGCAAGTACGCAAACATTGAATTAAAAACAATAATACTAATTACACTTCCTATGTTGATAATAATTATTAATTAATTTACAACTAATTACGATTTGTGGTTGATTTGTGGTTGCATCGCAGCACTTTGTGTTGACCACAGGTAATGAAAGTAATCAACTATCTTATTTCCTCAAGAAGAAATTGAAGCCACGACCTTGACGTATACATACAGTCACCTGCTGTGCTTCTATACCACGATGATGGCAACCATTTTTGTTTTTTTACTTCGTCATAAGTATTTTTAATACTATTTTAAAAATAACTAAACATGGGGAACGGAAGTGGAACGGAGTGTCTTAACACTAGGTTCCCAAGTTCCCTCTGTCTACCCTGCCATGTGCGGGATATAGCGTGAAGCTGAGTGAGTACAGTGGGAAGTGGAGGAACAGAATTATCCTAACATTAAGTTACCAAGTGCCCTCTGCTTACCCTGCCATGTGCGGCCTACTGCAGCCCTAAAGTGAAGCTCAAAGAAAACTAATAAAAGTGCTAATTAATAATACTCTCTAAAACAAAATGCTGTATAAATTCCACGATATTTTCATATTCGTGTTGAATTCAATCGAAGTTTAAAATCAAACGTTGTAGATGGCTGTTAAACTTTAGGTAGTGAGTGCTCTGAGTCAGTAAATGTCGATTTCAGCATGACAGCGTTATACCATCACCTTGTTTGGAAGTTAATGTAAAATGTCGTATTTGTGAACTATTTTAGCTCTACTTTTACTGATTCATAGCTGTAAATATACCAAAGGACTACTACTAATACTCGAAGTGGAACCGAATACAAAAAGGTTGTGGGTTCGGTTCCTCTTCGAGGGAAATGTTTAATACTTTTTTTTTTCTTACCGACGTTAAGATTGATTTATTGTTCTTTAAAAATTTTTTTTCCTATGAAGAATACTCACCGAGAGCCGAATCTTGAGACAAAACTTTTCTTAGTAGTAGAGTGACAGAATTAATAGTATGCAATCATTGCGTTTACGCTTCGCCAAGCCACTGGCTCCCAGTGTTCTACGATAAACTAAAATATACATATAATATATCTTTATGCGATCATAGCAAAAACTTTTTATTCCGAAATTTTGAGACTTGAGGTACGTGTTGTACCGCGGAACTCAACACCGCTCCTTCCGTCTTGAAACCAGAATGACGAAATGAACCCACAATTTTTTCCACCGAGTGGCAATCCGCAAGGGTTGAAAGTGGTAAAACCCAAACAAATATGTTTCATTCATATAATATATCAACATTTTAAAAATCTTTTAAAGAAAAACGCGGCCTTGTGTTCTGCCACTCGACACTTAATGGATTGGGATGTGCGTGAAAAACAGAGTGTTTCACTACCAGGCTCCCTCCGCACGTCATACTGGATACATGTGAATGTCTAAAAAAGAATCGCCATGTAAACGGAACCAAAAATAAAGAAAACGATATTAACGTTTCTTTTTTATTTCATGTAGTAATCACATGATAAGGGATCACATTTAAGAACTGATATAAACTTTTAAGTCTTATGTAGATACTATCGACCGATTACTTGATGGATCACTTATTTCGAACGTAAATGTATAATCGTTATATAATATACATGTAATATAATATATAGTATGTATATTTATGTTATTATAAATATAAGTTTAGAAAAAATAAAATAAGCGTACCAGTTGCATAACCGATAAACGAATTAGTCTCCGCTCCGGCGTGCGGATGGGAAACTAAACACAGTGTTTGTTTTTACCCAACTGCAAAGTATGGGTGAAATTCATATTTCACCCTTCCTTATATATATATATATATATATATATATATATATATATATATATATATATATATATATATATATATATATATATATATATATATATATATATATATATATATATATATATATATATATATATATATATATATATATATATATAGCCTACCTACCTGGTATATATGCAGAGCTACCTTATATATATACTTTCCTTATATATATATGCAGAGAGAACGGAGCGCCAAACGCTACGGTCTCGGCATACCTCTTTCGCCTCGTCCACTGTCATCAACCTCTTCATACATGCCATGTATATATGTATATATATATATATATATATATATATATATATATATATATATATATATATATATATATATATATATATATATATATATATATATATATATATATATATATATATATATATATATATATATATATATATATATATATATATATATATATATATATATATATATATATATATCTCTTCGTAAATGAATCTTTATCGAGTTAAACTAAAAATACTTCTGAGCTTCGTAGTTTTATAAGAAGCTTAACATTTTTAATTGGCTTTAATCTTAAGTCTAGATAATACCGTGTAAATTGAAATTGTATTAGATTGTCTTTATTGTTTCAGTTTCACGTTACATCCCGCTCATAGAACGGTAGGTAGAGGGATCCCGTGAACCTACTGTTAAGATATTCCGTTTTAATTCAGGCACTTCCAGGTCTTTTTATTAAATTGAAGCATTGCGTGAGGCATCGCTCCGTTTTACCTCAGTACCAGTTCTACCAGTTCTAGGAAAATAAAAATATTGAATATTAAATTTCCTCGAGTGGAAAGAAAATTACCAACCACTCGCATTTACAGTCGTGCGCTTTTGCTTACGTCTGGCTTCAGATTTACTTTATTTTAAAAAGTTTTTTTAATTTAAAATTACTTTCTTCATGATTAAAGATACCTTTGAACATTTGTAATAGGCTCTTCACTATAAACGTGACGTTTGTGGTCTTAATTCGGACGATTGTTTTATTCACAAACTTAACGAAATCAAAACAACGTTAATTTTTCATCACTCAGTGCTTGGTTTTTTTAACTTCTATAATGCATTAAGGTAATAGTACAAGCTGCTATGAAATTCACATAATATAAGATTGAGAAAGTGAATATTTAACCTTGGACGCCTGCGTGATACGGTAATGATAGTGTTATTAATTTTGATAATAATAATGATGTAAACATAAAAAAAAAGTTATAATGTTTTTCTGTACTTTTTATCAGCTTCACGCAGTATCCCCTACATAATGGGGGTAGAGAACTTGGAAACCTACTTATATAAGATTTTCCAAATTTGATCATTAAAATTTTCATTCATTAATGATTATATAAAATCATTAATCGTTATTAATGCAATGAAAAATCATTAATCACTACTAATACAAATAGTTAATCGTTATTAATGCAGCTGCGTTATTATCTTTATCTTTATTTTATAACAGTATGAGACATAGACATTTATTAAAGCATAAAGGTATACTAAATGTCTATGTCTCATACTGTTAAGATCGGAGCGTACTCAGTGTCTGAATAAAGCATTGGGCTTCAACGGACGCACTCATGTTTACGCGAAATAATTATTAAATCCTCTTACAATTTTCAAGCCAGGAATAAATACTTACATATACAAAATAAATAGGAATAAATACTTGTAAATTATATATACACTTATAAATTACTAAAGGTAGAAAAGCGTTTTTTTTTTTTTTTTTTAAATTTTGGAAGCTATGAAGTGATATTAACATTATTTTAAAGATTTAAATCGTATGCAAATCAGTTTTACCTTCATTTTTAGTCACTCATGTAGCGGGGGAACATAGTGTTAAGATACTCTGTTCCTGTTGCCCTGACTTTGAGTGGCGGAACTCAACGCCGTTTTTTTTTATTATAAGAGTGCTGCTTATCAGATACAATTACTGTCTCATTGCGTCAAAAGGAACTTATTTAATAGACATTCTTTTTATTTATAGTTACTTTCCTGTTTCTAGTTAGTTAAAGTGCAGCACAAGAATGGTGTGACAGTTAAATGAACTCATTCTGTGATTGCAAAATATTTAAAATGTAATTTACGTTCTTGTGTTTATTTTAAAGATTTATTGTGGTTAGTTTACAAATGATTTTGTCACAAATGGTCAATATATTTGAAATAGCTTACTCAGTATTAACTGGTCTGTAACTTCGATGATATTAGGTCTAAGTTCTATCAGATTAAACGATTGAGGCCTCTTTGTGGCGGAGCGGCAAAAGCGTGTGACTGTAGATGTTAGGTTGTGTGTTTAATAATTTCAAATTAAATATCTAATGTTTTCATTTTTCTCACTGGTAACAAGGCTAAGCTCGGCGTTCAGTACCGTCACTCAACACGTAAAGCCTCAAATGTGGTGGAAAGTAGGGAACAGTAGGTAGTTTCTTAACACTAGGTTCCCCTAAGTTACTAAGTTCCCTCTGCTAGAGTTAAGCTGACAAAAAATGTCGCTAGCAAACATGTGGTTGGATTTTTTAAATTCTAACCATAGGTAGGAACCCATATCGTCTCATGTATCAACAAACTTGGGAACCTGGTGTTAAACAAAATTGTTCCCAATAAGACACTGCCTTTACCAATTTTCCACTGAAATTATAAGGCACTCTATATTGAATGGCGAAATCCAACGCCACACATTGCCTCGTAAGATCAATGAAAATATTAAAATTTTCACTTCCTCGAGTCGCACCGAAAGCTCAATTAGCCGCATTTACAGACGCACGCTTCTACACCAGGGCCATGACAGGCCTCACTAACAACAACTAACTATCATAACCAACTTAACTTGTTGAAAATCCCTTGTATATTTCGCTTACACGTGGAAATTTTCTCGGAAATTGAATAAAACGTCATGATATGTTGTAGTTAGGCGTGCAGGGCGCGGCGTGGGCGGCTAAATCTATTACTTAATACGAAGGCCAGGGTTACCGTAGAGCAGATAATTGCATCGTCAAGTGTTTAAGCGGCAAATATCTACCTAAATATATATGATAAAACGTTAAGTGTATTTCGTTATTATATAATTTATTATAGTTCGCACGTGATAGTAGCAGATTCAATTCCTCTTGCATTAATTCAATGTATAAACTAACTGGACCAGAGTCTTTGTTATCTTTGTTTTGTTGGTCCATCATATCGGGATCGAAAAACGTGTCAATCTCCAATTGAAAGGCCTGCACACCTGTAGCCCCTTTCCGGCGGTGATCACTTACAATATACATAAAATAAGTTGTTAGTCAACGTTGTATCAAACACTTGGCAGGGTAAGCAGAGGGAACTTGGGAACGAAGTGTTAAGATACTCCGTTCCATATTCGTTCCCCACTTTCCGCCGAATTTGAGGCACTGCGTGATGAGTGGCGTAGCTCAACGCCGAGTATTACCTTGTTACCAGAGCGAAGAAAAGAAAACATTAAATATTTTATTTGAAAATATTAAATACTTCATTTCCTCCAGTGGGGATAACCCACAACCTATCGACTAATTTAGACAAGATATGCAATTTTAAACGTTTCTTTTTAGAAAAAAATATGGAAAGCCCACAATCAGGCAGGCGACATGAAGGGCCACAGCCCTTCAATGCTTATCAACATTAAATTTTAAGGCCATCGTTGCACGGCTTTTGATTTTAGCCGTCACTCATAGGAATAATTGTATTAAAATGACTGACCTTTCACGACCATGCCAATATAATTTTAAGCGGACCAATGATGCTTATAAATTAAACTATGGAATAATTTCTTTAATATTGCAACTTTAAGTTTTTCAACTCAATGTTTTATTACTTGGGTATTACGGCTGCGGTGTCCTTATAGAGTGAGGCAGCTTAAATCGGCCTCCTTAGTTTCCTCCGTATTCCCGGGGTTTCATATCACATATTATAGACTTTTTATTTTAGAACTTAATTAAAAAGAGCTCATCACGCTTACAGTTACGAAAAAAATACTACATCTTCGTTACTTATTTGTATTTACATCTATGAGTACATACACTAGCAAATTTCAGTTTGCTAACTTTTATGTCGTACTTCTGGTTGACCTAATTGTAATTTGAATCATAAAATTAGCAGTTGACAGCTTTTTTTTTATTTATTTCTCTTACAGAATATACTGGCCCTAGGGTTTTATTCATCAACACTTTCATCCAAATCCGTCCTAGCAGGAAATGTGGCGGAAACCAGTGAAAGTAGTGATAAAACACACCGTTCTCACTAAAACATATCCTTTTCCCAATTTCTGTGGGCATGGCGTGTGAAGTGGCGGAACTCATGCCACGCTTTGACTCATTACCAGAGCGAGGAAATGCAACTCTATATTTGACAAGATTTTTTTATATTGTCATCTGCTGTTTTTGTTACAAATTAGGAATAAAAGAGTATTAAAAACCTGGAAAAAATATTTTTAAAAATTCCAAAGGCATACATTGCCACCATCATCAAGTTTTAACTGTCAAAGTCGTATGTGCACTAAAAGACACATTGCGTAATTGAAAACTTTTTTTTTTATGGAAAGAACGGCAAACGAGCGGACGGGTCACCTAGTGGTAAGTGATCGCCGTCGCCCACGGCCCTGAGTAACTCCAGAGGAGCTACAGGAGCGTTGCCGTCCTTTAAGGTGGAAGGGCACCGGGGCCCGGCATTACCTAATGCAAAACGCAGTGGCCAAAGCCACTAAGTAACGTCTTAAATGCCGGGGGTGGTAATAATCCGGTCGTTTCTGCCCATGCGTGTTGTCATTACTGGCAACGTGACTCTACCACATGCACTTAGTCGCCTCTTACGACACCATCAGTGCCAGGGTGATCCTATTCTAAGTCGGAATCACACGGCACTATCTTTATTTTTTATTAACATCAAAAATCTTTCATAAATCACAGGAATAACAACAAAAATGACGTAATAAGGAAACAAACAAGATGAACTCAGATCAAATCTTTTAAATCAGAGCAACTAAATATTGAATATGGAATAAAATGACATGAAATATTGCCACTTGTTATAGTAAATCAGTCAAAAATGAGATCGAAAATGATGGAACAGGTAATAATGGTTGCATTTTTAAAAAAATATAATTGTGTAATAATAATTAAAACAAACTTTCGTCTAGACTGAGATGTGCTTTACGTTTTATAGGTACAAATTTCATATTGTATGCAGTTTTTGTCAATCGACTTTTATTTCCAAAACAAGGCAAGTTCTATTTGATCACATATGGTACAGTACTTGTATGTAACTTAAACGCACATTTTATGCACGCACAGTTATTGGAAATGTAACTTAAACGTACATGAGCAAATCAATTCAGTCACAATGACTTTTGGTGATTGCTTGACAATGTACATTTAAAAACACATCCCAAATGACCTGTGAAATACACTAAGATAACTACTTTGAATTAGCAAAATAAATACTTCATGTTAAAGATATATATATATATATATATATATATATATATATATATATATATATATATATATATATATATATATATATATATATATATATATATATATATATATATATATATATATATATATATATATATATTGCAAGATTGTCGGAACGTGCGCTTGTGTACGACTTATGAGGTGAAAATCTATAAAATTTATTATTTTTCTACTAAACTAAAAAAAAAAACTTTTAAAAATTGTACTACAATTAATTATCTTTAAGATGAAGTATTTATTTTGCTAAATCAAAGTAGTTATGTTAGTTTATTTCACAGGTCATTTGGGCTGCGTCTTTAATTACACATTGTCAAGCAATCACCAAAAGTCATTGTGACTGAATTGATTTGCTCATGTACGTTTAAGTTACATTTCCAATAACTGTGCGTGCATAAAATGTGCGTTTAAGTTACATACAAATACTGTACCATATGTGATCAAATAGAACTTGCCTTGTTTTGGAAATAAAAGTCGATTGACAAATACTGCATACAATATGAAATTTGTATGTACCTATAAAACGTAAAGTACATCTCAGTCTAGACGAAAGTTTGTTTTAATTATTATTACACAATTATATTTTTTTAAAAATGCAACCATTATTACCTGTTCCATCATTTTCGATCTCATTTTTGACTGATTTACTATAACAAGTGGCAATATTTCATGTCATTTTATTTCATATTCAATATTTAGTTGCTCTGATTTAAAAGATTTGATCTGAGTTCATCTTGTTTGTTTCCTTATTACGTCATTTTTGTTGTTATTCCTGTGATTTATGAAAGATTTTTGATGTTAATAAAAAATAAAGATAGTGCCGTGTGATTCCGACTTAGAATAGGATCACCCTGGCACTGATGGTGTCGTAAGAGGCGACTAAGTGCGTGTGGTAGAGTCACGTTGCCAGTAATGGCAACACGCATGGGCAGACTCGACCGGATTATTACCACCCCCGGCATTTAAGACGTTACTTAGTGGCTTTGGCCACTGCGTTTTGCATTAGGTAATGCCGGGCCCCGGTGCCCTTCCACCTTAAAGGACGGCAACGCTCCTGTAGCTCCTCTGGAGTTATTCGGGGCCGTGGGCGACGGCGATCACTTACCACTAGGTGACCCGTCCGCTCGTTTGCCGTTCTTTCCATAAAAAAAAAGTTTTCAATTACGCAATGTGTCTTTTAGTGCACATACGACTTTGACAGTTAAAACTTGATGATGGTGGCAATGTATGCCTTTGGAATTTTTAAAAATATTTTTCCAGGTTTTTAATACTCTTTTATTCCTAATTTGTAACAAAAACAGCAGATGACAATATAAAAAAATCTTGTCAAATATAGAGTTACATTTCCTCGCTCTGGTAATGAGGCAATGCGTGGCGTTGAGTTCCGCCACTTCACACGCCATGCCCACAGAAATTGGGAAACGGATATGTTTTAGTGAGAAGTTTAGTAGAAAAATAATAAATTTTATAGATTTTCACCTCATAAGTCGTACACAAGCGCACGTTCCGTCAATCTTGCAATATATATATATATATATATATATATATATATATATATATATATATATATATATATATATATACATATATATATATATATATATATATATATATATATATATATATATATATATATATATATATATATATATATATATATATATATATATATATATATATATATATACATATTTAGTTGCGCTTCACATTTATTACATAAGCATGTGCATTTATATAACGTCACGTATGTTAACGTTAAAACTAAAATATTAAACATGAAGTTGATGAAATAAACTTTAGTACCATTTAATAATAATAAAAGCCTAGCGGACAACTTTTACAATTAATCTTCTACCTACAGGAAGCTAACTGGAAGGATTTCATACGTTTTCAATTATTTACCTGCCTAGTGCAGTACAAAGCGATTGGCACTCATTCGATCTTTTCTCGAAAAGTCCTATTGCACGTTTGGTCTTCATCAGACCGAAAAAAGCTTTGTACGTTCCTACATTGAACTGTCATTCAATTAAATTGACGATTTCCACTTGGATCTTAATTAAAAATGTGTAGGTAATAAGCGTGCCACTGGAAATGGGGTCACTGAGATGTTGTTGAGAGTCGAGGAAATGAAATAATCAATGTTTAAATTTTTTCTCTTTATATTAGCATGGCAAAGCGCAGTCAAGTTCTGCCACTCCGCCATGCAATGCCTGAAAATCAGCAGGACGTGAGGACGAAACGGAGTGTTCTAACACTTGATTCCCGAATTGCTTCTGCCTATCTTGTTATGTGCAGAAAAAAAATGCAATTGTTGCATGTTTAAATATATTTTGTCGCTTGATGGGCTCAGTGTGTATAAAAATTTTGCCAAGTTATTATATAAGATACAGTGATTAATGGAGGTAGGTTCAAATTCATTTTATAGAATTACCGTGTAAAAACAATACGAGATAGCATAATAATGCAGAAATATCGGCAACAATATATTCTTTTTTCGTTCTCTTTGCATTATCTTTCCAAAGGTACTTAATAAAATGATCTCTAATATAGTGAATAATAAATAATATTCTATACTTTATATTATTATTAACAATATTAGACTTATGTAAGTACGTATGAGGTATTTAAAGTATATAGTGAAATCGTGATTGTAAACAATACAGTGCACAATGTGCTGGTAAGGCCACTTGAAAAGGAGGAAAATGTATTGTACAGAAATTCCTATTTCCTTTAGTAAAATTCAAATAATTGAATGAGCATTTGAAAATGGAGATTTTAGTAATTTACGTTTAAACTTATAGTTTTTGATGCCTCTTAATATAAAATCACTTTCACGCCCTTTTACATTAAAAGGTAGGCATAGAGAAGTTAGAGTCAAGTCACTCAGTTCTTTGCTTCCCATCCACCCGTTCATAGCGTGTTTAGTAGTGGAATTCAAGGTTGTTCTTCGTTTTGCCAGAACGGAGAAATTAAATAATTTATTTCTTTGAGTGCGGATCAAATGTGCGACTATCGTGCTTATAGTCAGAGCGAACCAATCCATTACAACGACCGATGAAATTCAATATTCATCGTTGGCTTTGAGTGTAAATTTGTAAAATCCGTTTTTTGTACCATTCGAAAGATTAAAATAAACTGAAGTTTGACTTTTATTTTATTTCATATATAGTAGACAATATTAATTAATTTTCGATATTGTCAAATCTTTTTGCCAATATACGTATAGGTACTCGCAGTTTTTAAAAATGTCAGGTGTGGGTTCGATACTATTCGAGAAATAAAACATTTAATAATTTCATTTTTTCTAGTAACATTTCTTACTCACTGTCTTATCACTATTTTTACATTTTTTCTAGAAACATGGCAAACCGGCGTTGAGCTCCGCTGTTCAAAATAGAGTGCGTTAAACTCTGCAGAAAGTGGGGAATGGAACGAAGTGTCTAACACTAGGTACCCAAATAAGCTATTTGAACGAAGATATAAAAAAATACCTATTAACATATCATACCAAATTGAATTTGAATTCTGTTTCTTGCCATAAGGTAATCATATATTCATATACCTTTCTAAAATGTAAAAAAAGCATAAAATGGACATTTATTTTATTGTTTACAATCCTAGAAAATTTGTGAAATTTAAAAACTATCTGACAATAAATAATAAATATACTTATAGTTTAAAAAAAACGCTTTTGATATCTCCTAAGAATTTGCTTAATAGTCTGTTACTAGGTTTACACTATAAGCCGATGATATAAATAGGTAATTTAAGATTACCTTAATCATTAGCTAGCGATTGTTACAGTAATAAATATGTGTTAGGAAAAATAAAATAATTTTATAAAGGAAAAATATAAATACACCAATTTTGTTAAATTATATAATTGTTAATAATTATTTTAATTCCTGTTTATCCTTTCCTAAGGTTACTTTTGAAGGTACAGCGTTTTTTAAATTTAAAAAAAAAACTTAATCAGCATTTATTTTCTTCTGTGAATTCACCTTTTTCTCGTATCGCAGGATGGGCAGGAGACGGTGTTGAAAAGCTCTGTTCCTGATTTTTTTCTTAATTTTCACAATATACCCTGTTTGGTGGCGGAACTCAACGCCGCTACAGAACGTTGTAATTCTTATTTGGTCGATTATGTCAAACACATGTTATCAAATAAAATGAATTGAATAATTTAATATAAAATAGATATATTACACATATAAATATATATAAAACGTAATTGTAACTACTAATCGGTGACAACGTCTTATCAATTAAGATTATCTATTTAAAAATGGCAAGCATTCATATCATTGTAACAGTGTTCAGAATGAAATCTATGGAGTGCCAAGCGTCTGCCTCTGTATAAATTTATTATTGACGACAATGTTTTATATATTAATATAAATAAACTGTTTAAGCCATTTTTGTGAGCCTCCTTGGATTTTCTAGTAAGTATTTAGTGCTGTGCCTTTCTAGTGGATATTATAAATATTGATTTTGTGCTGCTATAGTTCTCTTTTAAATGAGAAATCGATTTTTTTTATAATTAGTTTCGCTTCGCGTTTGGTGTAATTTCATTAAGTTATTTGGTTTGGATTGTAAGTAGAATCGTGTTTCTTTTTTTATTTTGTATCGTTATTAATGAATTGTATCTTTGTGTTTTTAAGGCGAAGGTAATTTTTTTTTTCTAGTAAAATTGCTTATTTTAATTTGTATAGATATATATATTTTTTAATTTAGTGATGGAAGTAAATGTCATTGCATTTACTCCCATCACTAAATTAAAAAAAGTGGCGAAAGTAAATTTTTGTGGTTCATAATATGTTTCCATGCGATGTTTTCTATTTATATAACCAAGTATGTCGGTTTCATATATTATTCTGAAACTTTATGACAAAAAAAATAATACAGTAATAATTATACAAATATACAAATATTTTAAATGTGAATGTAAGTTTATTTCTTACACTTTCAAGCCTATATTATCGAACCGGTTATCCCTGAAACATGTTACATATACCATACCTATTCTTCTATTCATTAGAAAGTATACTTTAAAAAAAAAAACATTTTAAAATTAGTTTAAAAAATATTAATTTCCAAGAACTTCAAAGTCAAAATAGAAAATTAATGACTTTAGCTTCACTGTTTTGGTTTATATATACTTAAAAAATATTCATACAATTGAAGCGGACGAAGCGGCGCGGTCCTGTAGTTGTCGATGAAAAAAGTTTAAGTACAGGACTATATATTTATCTTTTTTTGGAAAGTGTACTTTCAAAATGTGTTAAAATATTTTTTCTTTTTATATCATTCATATTAAGATGACTTCTGCTAGCTGTTATTTTGTTTAGTTAAAATCGTCCATTACATTTATATTTATTAATTAAAACAAATATATATTCGAAAGAGTACTGGCTCCGTAGGTTCTTTCTATGACGGTGGGTATTGTGGCGCAGTGGCGTCTTACTGTAAACACCACTTTGATGGAATGATTTTATAAACTACTATAGACTCGTTCGCGGCTTCGCCCGCTTAAAGTGCACAATTATTTGTATAATAGCCTAAATAACTTTCTCCAACATCATATAAAACTAACATTTCAGTTGAATGTTTTACTAACAGTCATTTTGTTGAACAAAATACTTTATATCGATATACTCTCAGCTTCACGCTGTATCTTGCACATGGCAGAGTAGGCAGAGGGAACTTGGGAACCTAGTGTTAAGACACTCCGTTCTACTTCCGTTCTCCACTTTCCTCCGAATATGAGGTAGGTATTGCCTGTGGAATGGCGGAACTCCACCCCGCGCTTTGCAAATATTTAATTTGAAGATATTAAATATTTCATTTCCTCGAGTGGGGATCGAACCCAAAACCTACCGTTTACAGTAACGCGCTTGTGCCACTGCGCCACGACAGGCCTCTAATATTGATATAACTTATGTAAATGTGTGAATTCCAATTACATCGATGAAGCCGTGTCAGCGTACAAAAACCTACAAAACGGTCAACATTTTTAAAAACTATTATTTTTGCTTTAATTAACTTTGGATTTACAAATATATATATTTATATATTTTCACATTTTCATACACGTTTTCGATAAATGAAGGATTATAATATTAATAAGTAAATGGATTTATACGACTGAATGTATCGAAATTTCTCTTTGTGGATTCGATACAAGTCCACTTTTGGGCTTTTCAACCTTATCAAATTGTTAATGAACTCTGTCTGTACGTGGAAAATATACGAGAAAAACTGAGGCACATTGACAATTTAGTCTGTTTTTCTGTGCGTTTGTGCACGCTTATCTCTGAAACGGCTTATCTGATTTTAAATGTACTTGTCACTTTTGTGTTTTGTCAAGACTCCTTTAGAGTATCTAGTACTTGTAGTCCATCGGTTCAAAAATCGTAATATTATTTTAAAGTATTTATACAAAAAAAAATAGAAGAGGAAGTGGTGGTGGTGGTGGTGGTGGTTAAATAATATTTAATACACAGTGTGAATTAAAAAATGCTTTGTGTTAAGGAACGTTTTCAATGCATTTTCGAATGTAACAATATTCAACTTGTGAAGCTTAACGCCGCGTTTTTATACCTTGAAACGGGGAAATAAAAGTATTTAAGTAAATATTAAACCTAAAGTAAAGTAAATTGTTTATACTCAGCTACACACTGTATCCCGCAAACTGCAGTTAAGGGAACTTGGGAACCTAGTGTTAAATTACACTTTTCCACTTCCGATTCCCACTTCCCGCCGAATATAAGACACTGCGTTTTGAGTGGCGGAATTCCGCACTTTGCCTTGTAACTAGAGTGAAGAAATAAAAACATTAAATATTTAATTTGAAAATATTAAATATTTAATTTTTACCTTGTGCCGCTGCGCCATGACAGGTCTCAATTAAAAAAGTATATTGTTTATAACAAACATTTCAATTTCCATTTTTTTAATAAATTGCTCCAATGCGTTAATATAACTATATTTATATACATAAAACGTATACGTATACTACGTAAACGTTTATTTTATCAATCTGTTATCGAAATACTTTTCACTCTTTGACGTCAATGTAGATCAAGGCGATTGTCAAGTCAAATTTCCTAAGTTATTGAGTTCTAAGAATAAACAGAGAAATGAAAAACAAAAAACTACTTAACGCTTATCAAATAGGCAGACCAATCATAGTGTTGAGATACTAATTTCCTCACTAGCAGCTCAAATTTAGACATATTTTGAGTGGCAGAACTTAACAGTGTCCCAATTTATTTAAACGTTCCACGACGCAGTGACTCTTGTTTTTTAGCTCTTTCAGTCTGCCCACTATAACCCCGCTAAATAATAAAAAACTATGAAAAAAACAATTATTTTACTAATTTAAAATCTTAAGTGTAGATTAGGATTTCTCAAATATTACAAAAATATTTTTGCGAAAACCTAATAACTGCTAAAATAATTTGCATCTAATCAAATATCCGTTTTTCACTTCATATTGAAAATTAACTCTCTAATTTAAAAGTAAAATGGCGTTAACATATTACTATGATATATAAATAAGCATTTAATTTTCTATTGTTTATGTCGAACCTTCAATTTTACTTACTATACTTTTGGGATATACAATGTATAGCAGTATTAATTTTAGTTTGTTATTATTATGAATCTGATCGTACAAACAATTTACACGTCGTGAATCAAACCTAAATAACTAGACTAGACTAAACCTGCATCACGCTGTATCCACCACATGGCTGGGTCGATAGAGGTAAATTGGGAACTTAGTGTTGAGACATTCCGTCTCATTCCCTACTTGTTCGTTCCACGGCGCAGTGACTCTTGTTTTTTAGTTCTTTCAGTCTGCCCATTATATCCCCGCTAAATAATAAAAAGCCATGAAAAAAAAACAACTATTTTACTAATTTAAAATCTTAAGTGTAGATTAGCATTTCGCAAATAGTACAAAAATATTTTTGCGAAAACCTAGTAACTGCTAAAATAATTTGGTTTTCACTTCATATTGAAAATTGGTCGAAGACATTTCATTTAATATCCATCTGAAAAAGAAATTATGTGTTAATTGGCAGAGCTTAACGCCGCGGTTTGTCTAATCCAGCGTAAAATAATAATATTTCAAAAATATTATATTCTTCTGAGTTCGATCGATCCTCGTAATAACGTTGCTTTAATTGGGTAGATTGTTGAAGATTTTTATACTACGTATATTTCATCTCTCCAATACAATATTTAAATCTATATTAAAATTGAAAAGCTTTTTTTTAATTGAATAGTTGAAAAATATTCGTTTCTTTTTTCATATAGACTTTAAGTTGTGTTAATTTTTAAATCTATGTATAGATCAATGAGAGTCAATGTACAGACTTAACGAGTGGATTTTGGAAGCCATTGCCACAAGCTTGTATGGTATCTTTTACCTAATGGGTCAAGAGCCAGGAACTGAAAATATTCAATATATAATAGTTGCTACATTTAACATTTTCAGCTGGCTCTGGTAACCAGGCAAAGCGTGGCGTTGAGTTTCATGTCAAAACAAGAATTGCCTCGATAATGAAAGTGACTTGACGCTAGATTTCAATGTTCATTCTTCCTACTGTAAAACTGTATTAAGGTCCACGCAACAAAGTCGCAGGCAATGACAAGAATTTGATGAGATGATATCAGTGTAAAAAGAAGTTACGCTTATGGATTTTTAAAATTAAATATGCATATAGGGATAAAATTAGTATTCAGTAATTATTATAGAAGTTAACATTTCATAATATGCTCTAATTTAACTGTAAAATGGCGTTAACATATTACTATGCTATATAAATAAACATTTGTATTGTGTATGTCGAACCATTAATTTTACTTACTATACTTTTGGGACATACAATGTTATAGCAGCATTATTTTTAGTTTGTTATTATTATGAATCTGATCGTACAAACAATTTACTATTTTATTTTATTTGGGTTCGATGTCCACTTGGGGAAATGAATTATTTAATATTGTCATTTCTTCGCTTTGGCTAAGCGCGGCGTTAAGTTCCGCTATTCAACACGCAATGTGTTAAATATTTGAAGAAAAATGGGAAATAGAAACATTTTCACAAAGGATGTAGTTTAACTCACCATCAGGTGACCCGTACGCTCGTTTACATTGTCTTTTTCATAAAAAAAATTGCATTATTTTCCCGGTTGAGGCCTGTCGTGGCGCAGCGGCACAAGCATGTAACTGTAACCGACAGGTCGTGGATTCGATCCCCACTCGAGAAAATGAGATATTTAATATTTTCAATTTACATATTTAATGTTTTAATTTCTTCGCCTTGGCACAAGGCAAAACGCGGCGTTGAGTTCCGCCACTCAACAAGCAATGCCTCAAATTCGGCGGAAAGTGGGGAATGTCTTAACACTAGGTTCTCAAGTTCCCTCTGCCTATCCTGCCATGTGCGGGACACAGCGTGAAGCTGAGTGAGTGAGTAAAATTTCCCCGGTTCAATATGCCTACAATGCTGAGTTATAGTTGGTATATGGAATTTGAAAGCCAAAAATTATTGTTAATATTGAGAAATATATAGAAAATAGCCAAATAATCTTAATTAGAAAGTAATATTACTTTTATCTACATCTAAAATGAGTATTTTATATCTATATAATTAAAAACTAATTAACTATCAACAGGTAACATTGTAACGGTTTTTTTAATTGAGAAGAAATTCCGGAAATGCTGCCGTCTAAGTCATTAGTCATCGCTGTAACGATATGGATCACCATTTCGTACACATCAGCCCTAGAAGATTTTAGTGAGTATATATTTTGTTTCTGCTTCACACAGTATTTCGCACATGGTAGGGTGGGCAGAAGAAATTTGGGAACCTAATGTTAAGTACTCCGTTCCTTAATGAGATTTCTGCTCCTTGTGCCTTTTCCTATACTCTCTACATGAACCTATTAAACATATGTAAAGACAAATTATTGTTTTTACATACATACAATTATATATGTTTTGTTCATCCATCCTATTTTGCATCAACATGCATGGAAATCCCCTTACAAATTGACATACGCCATATATTATTGTTACTAAAACCAGAAGTCAATTAATTCATCGACCATTTTCGACGTTATCACTCGATATTAGTGGATAAAAATTGATAAATGTGCTATAATTTGAGAATCGATCCAGTACTTACATTATTCTGTAGCTACATAGCTATCATCATTAAAATCACGTTTTGTTTGTCTATATTGTATAAATATTTGTTGTTTTAATATTAATTTTTCCGCTTTTATCCTTTAGTGCAGTCGTTGCGCGTCTATTGAAGTGGCAAGTCTATTTTATTGCTAGGATTATTCTTTGATTATTTAAGAAATAATTTAAACGAAACAATACTATCGTTTATCAAAGAATAAGTGAGCATAAATGTAAATTATTCCAGATGTGACAGGTGACGAATATATAGAAGTGTTAAACGATAATGGTGATAAAGTGTATATAACGAGAGAGCTCATGCAGAGGCTGACTGAGGAGTCGGAGACATGGCACTGGAGGCCCTGGCTAAGGACCAAAACGGAAGTCGTGGGGAATATTATACAGGAAGTGGAAAGGTCAACTGGGGATTCGGTTAATAGCTTTCCTGAAGGAATTTTTGATGGTAAGATTTTCATGGTATTTAATGGAGAATTTAAAAGATTATTCATGTTGAGACATCATAATTTCCTGAGGTGCAGTATACACAGTGTTGTTGATTCACCCAGCTCGAGAAAATGAAATATCTAATATTTTAATTTCTTCGCTCTGGTAACAAGGCAAGCGCGGCGTTGAGTTCCGCTTGACAACATGCAACGACGTCCGTGGACGGCGTAAGTTAACAGCGAAAGTGTATTTATTAGTGGACCAAATGGCTTAGCATTAGGTGCCCAAGTTCCCTCTGCCTAACCTGTCATATTCGGAATGCAATGTGAACGTTAAAAAATGAATATCATTTTCTATTATAATGCACTTTATGTCTATAAAAACACACAATGGCTGTATGATAGATTCCTATTTGCTTGTTGAAAAGATAAAAAACTCAGGGCCTTTACCTTTCTGACTTGCCTCTGCCAAACCTAAATAAAAAAATAAATAAAACCTGAATTTTCGATCAATGGCTTGTTGCATGGATCATCACTAGAGGGTATATCTAAAAATAATTTTACTACCATTCCTTCCTTTGAGCTGTGTTGTACTGCATTGTACTTTGGTAGACAAAGCCCGTCCCTCAGAACACCATGTTTTTAAAAACTGAGCGGACAATGCAGAACGGAGTGTCCTTACGTAAAATTTGCCAGTCCTGTTGGCTATCGTGGAATGCGTAAAATCTTTACGAACAATATTTAAATTTTTCAGAGACTCAATTGAGAGAGGGAGCCTTTGTACTGTACGTTATTTTCGGTATCTACACCTTCACATTATTGGCAATAGTGTGTAATGATTATTTCATCCCGTGCGTAGAAATTATTTGCGAGGACCTAAAGATACCGCAGGTTAGTTAAAATTATAAATCCTTATATTTTTATCTTTTTAACGTGTTAATCCACACCTAGGAGACAATACTTATAAAAATGGAGTTGAACGGGTTCCAATCGGCTCAGGGTTAAATCTTGCAATGTTATTTAATTTATACATTTTTTAAATTAGTATTTTAGCTTATATTTTATTGAGTTGTGTGTAAAAATCTGAATATTTCTTTATAAAAGTCATTAAAATTACGCTACTACTCATAAAAGTTAGGTATTTGGCTTCATTAAAGTAGTATATAATGAAATATAATAACATGAAGATAACAAAACGCGGCGTTGTGCTCCGTCAATTATCACGCTGTCTCAAAACAAATCACGCTGTCTCAAAACAACAGTTTTAATCCGCTTGCCCTTCTAAGTGTGACATATTTAGTGTAATACTAAATAAACTGAAAAGCTATTCATAACACCAACAAACGCACACAATTATAATTTACCCTAAAGGTTTACAACTGAACAATTTACTAACTAATTGACTTAATAATGAACTGAACGTTTTGAATTTAACAATCTTATTGTTATATAATTTTCTCTAATGTTGCATGTATGACTCGTAAGTCATTGAGTAAATAGGATTAAACCAAACGAGCTCTTCAGCTCCATTATACTACTCCAGAAATATACGAAAAGCTCTTTGAGTAGAAATTATTATAGTGCTAATTTTAATATGTTTTAAAGTGGAATTTGATACCATGTACATCTTATTTAGGTATTGGCCAGTTTTAAACCTTTTTTTTAATTTATTTGTTAAAGAGAAAATAAAGCACGGTGTTGTGTTCCATCACTTGAAAAAAAAAATTTTCAACAATTAGGCAAAATGTGGGAAATGGACTTATTTAATATAAAGTTTCATTCGCGCTCAACATATATGTAAAACTATTGATTACACAAACAAATTCACAATTAATAAGATTTATAACTAAACAATTTACAACCATATTGATTGAATTCCGTTCAAAATGAACTGATGTTTTAGAAAAATCGCCGGTATTTATTCCAAACAAAAGACCTTCTAGAATCTTGCATATGTATGAGTCGTACGGTGGATATAATTAAGGCTCTTTTAAATTTTGAGTATATTTGGATAAAAATCGACAGCTAAGTGTTCCTTACACGTGCATCTTATTCCCATACGCTTTCACTTTAATTTGTTATTGTAGTTGATTGAGAGGTTTTTTTTTAGATATCTGTACTTGAGGCCTGTTATTGCGTAGAGGCATAAGCGTGCGTCTGTAAACGCGATAGGCTGTGGGTTCAGTTTCCGGTCGTGGAAATTAAATATATAATATTATCTGCTGCAACTCTGGCAATAATGCAAAACATGGCGTTGAGTTTCACCACTCAATAAGTAATGTTTTAAATTCGGGGTAACAAGAGTACTCTAAGGGAAAGGAAGTGTATTAACACTAAGCTCACAAGTTCCCTCTGCCTACTCTGCTGTGTGCTGAATACAGTTTGAAGCATATTATTATAATCAATCCTTATATATACGACACATTTAAAAATATGTGTATTAAATTTAACTGTTATTTGTAGAACGTGGCGGCAGCTACGTTCATGTCGGTGGCTACGTCGTGTCCAGAATTCTTCGTAAATGTTATTTCTACTTTCCTCACTCAATCTGACATGGGTATTGGAACTATAGTTGGTTCAGCAATATTCAATGTGCTTGGAGTAGCAGCGATTGGGGGTCTCGCTGCGATTGTGGTAAGTTTTATACTTTTACATATATATATATATATATATATATATATATATATATATATATATATATATATATATATATATATATATATATATATATATATATATATATATATATATATATATATATATATATATATATATATATATATATATATATATATATATATATATATATATATATATATATATACTTATACTTATACTGAATATACACTTATATACCATACATCATCATACATTTGTATTTTAAATAACTGACTCCACTCTCTTCAATCCCCGACGCAAAACCACATGAATTAGAAGTTTAATCTGTCTGTATGTGTGTTTGTCTGTAGCACTATAGTTCCTGAATAATGAACTAATTTGAGTGCTATTTTTTTAACCAAAAGCCTTGAACGCAATCATGCTGGCACTTAACTATGAAAATGCGATTAGCAGTACGTTCTTCCATTAATTAACGCGGAAACACAATATATAGTAACATCGAGCTTGTTTGATATAGGAATGATGATATATATTTTTTACTCTTGATATCCTAACCGTTGAGGATAAGATATAAAAAAATTATTTAACTATGAATCTATTTTACACTTTTCCCTTATCGCAAGTTTTCCCAAGTTAAAATGTAATTTTATGTAAACATAATTTAAGTATCACAGAAAATTTTATTAATATGCTTTTATTGAAATTGGAAAATATGGCAGGCAAAAACTACAAATATGAAATAATACGTACTCTACGATATATTCTAAAACCCTTTTACCATAGATTGCAAACTAAATTTATCACATTTTAATTATTTTAAGTAAAATTGTCAATATTATTTTTTTTTCTATGGACTAGAGCTCTGAGTTGACTTTAAAATATATATCGAAATAGTACATTGTGAGGTTGAGGCTTGTCGTGGCGCAGCGGCACAAGCGTGTGACTGTAACCGACAGGTTCTGGGTTCAATTTCCAGTCGAGGAAATGAAAACTTTAATATTTTAGAATTAAGTATTTAATGTTTCATTTCTTCGCTCTGGTAATAAGGCAAAGCGCGGCGTTGAGTTCCGCCACTCAACACGCAATGATTCGGCGATTCGGCGGAAAGTGGGGAACGGAAGTGGAACGGAGTGTCTTAACACTAGGTTCCCGGGTTCCCTCTGCCTACCCTGCCACGCGCGGGATACAGCGTGAAGCTAAAAAAAAAGTGCTTAAAAATTCTATAATTTCTATTTCAAAAATATTGAGCAAATATGTTTCTTTTTACTTGAGTGCTTATTTATAGGATAAATTATGTATACCTTATATGATTAAATATATGTATATCATTCATAACCATTATTTTGGTGATTATTTGACACTAAGTTACGCCAACTTCAACTACAATGCGTAGGACGTATACTTAGTATCTAACTTGAATAAAATTAAACTAAGTCAATAAGTGAAAGCTTAGTGTGTAAGCATTAGGTTTCCAAGTTCCCAACTCAATCTGATATGTGGTACTGAGTACCACATATCAGATTGAGTTAAACAGTGAGAGAAGTAATAATAATTAATGACATCTGGGCGCAGTGGAATATCTATGTCAGTTATGTCATATATATATATATATATATATATATATATATATATATATATATATATATATATATATATATATATATATATATATATATATATATATATATATATATATATATATATATATATATATATATATATATATATATATATATATATATATATATATATATATATATATATATATGTATATGCTCTTCTTTCTTTATCTTTTGTTAAAATATATTTGCTTTTTATTGTTTATGTAACATATTTAAATTGCCACTTAATTATTTCACATTTTACATGTACGAAACAAAATATTATACGTTCACTCATGATGATTTAAATAACATTTTATATATTATAAAGTTTCCGCTCTGTTGAAATGTACATTATAATATCGTGTTTACTTTTGTTAAATTCTTGCGAAAATAATTGAGTAAAAGTTATACAATATTGCTTGTACTGACCTGATTTAAGGTACCGTTTGCTATAGATAGACATTTGTATAATAAATAAATATAGCTTTACGCTTTACACCGATTAAAGGTGGAGAGAACCTAATGCTGGGTCACTCCGTTCTACATTCACTGTCCAATTCTCGCCTCGCTTTGTCTTGCTACTAGAGCGAATGAATATTAATTCCCTCAAGTCGGAGGCGAACCCATTACCTCGTTTACAGTACGACACTGTGCCACTGCCACGACAGCCTATAATTAAATAATATCATTAATTGAATCTATTCTGGTAGAGCTGTGCCTTACTTTTACAATGCACCTACCGCTGCAAGAGGTGTGCATTCAAATCACACATAGAAAAATATGTATTTTAATATTTTTTTCACTCTGGTACAAGACTAACCTCGGCGTTGAGTTACGCAGGTCAACAGGTAGTGTCTCTAAAATTAAGCGTAAAGATGGGAACGAACTGCAGTAGCGCTAGATTCAATACAATATATTTTATTGCACATAAGAAAACGCACACACACACACACACACACACTGCCTACAAGTTACGGGCGGGATATAGAAAATGTGGTATAAAGATGACGAAGAATAAAAACTAAATGAATATGTATTCGTTTTCCTGTTCACTTTAACAAATAAAGTACATTGTAATTAAGAACGAATCGATACATCATTACTGGAAAACAAAGTGCTTTGTGTGTGTAAAAGAAAACATTAAATATCAATTTTAATATATTTTCAAAGTACTATTCACAGAGCAATAATTAAAAAGATATAAATATTTTTTACTATTTAATAAAAAACGTATATATTTTTCTCAGTTGTTAGAGCGCTGGGCTCGATTTCAAATGCGCGGGTTGAAATCCCGATACGTTTAATTTTTTTACGTTAACTTTCAACATAGTAAAGATATTTTAAAAATAGTATTATAAAAAACGACTATTCTAAGGAATTATATGGAAGTAAAAATTAGAAGAATTTTTGAATTGTAATTATAAGAATTTCGACGTAGCCTGATAAAAGAAGTCAGATGAAAACTCAGGGCGCTTGGACAGCGCTTTTATTTTTCTCTACTAGGTGTGGATTACCACTTCAAAAATAGTAAAAATATATTTTCATTTCAGCCAATCTCAATAGAGCGCGGTCCGGTTACAAGAGACGTCATCATTTATATGATCAACGTGGGTGTGCTAGTTGCAATTGTATGGGACGGTTTGGTGGTCTGGTACGAGGCTACGGTCCTAGGAATACTCTACATATGCTACTTTATCATAATGTTTAACAGTATGAGAATATTTGCATTGTTCAATAAAATATTCGCTGGATGCTGTAAAGGTAATTCTGAATGTAAGTTTAATTATTTTTTTTGTCTTTACGCTGTAGCTTTAACTTAGTATTTACATAGGCAACCTATTTCTCGCTCTTTACAAATTCTACGAGTCTAAATTCTACGAGTCTTAATTTTGTGCTTTGTCTCGTTAGCTAGACGAGGAAATGAATAGAATTATTTTCCGGGTTTACTTTTAGATTGTGTTCCGTTGCACTACAATTTCAAAGTATGATTCAGTAGTGGTTTTAATTGATTCGTTTCTCAATTTAAGTAATATAAATATTCCCCATTCTCATCAGATAAAGAACTGAGTGTAGCAAGTCGATTTGCTACTCCATTGTTGATATTCAATATATTAAATAAAAGAAACAAATATTGATAGTAACATCTATATTGATGTATATATAATTTTGCATACAGATATAGTTTCTAACGACAACAAACCCGTAGAAGAGGGTCTCGACAACAAAGGTTTCAACAACGGCGAGGCACAAATAAGTAACAATTCAAACGAAAAAGTGACGCTTGAGGAAAAAGGTAATAACCTTACTCGCTTAATTAGCTATATATATTACCGGCGTTTGGACTCACAAAATGTTATTGGTGTCATTTAATAACGTAACGTAGAATTAAGAGCAATAAATATTAAAATTGTGTGTGTTTGTACGTTCTAATCTTTGAAACGATATGGCGAGTTTTTATCTATAATAGCTCGGGTGGACTCTTACAGTTTTGTATCAGGATCACCAGGTTTTATCCACTCCAGATTTTCAATATTCCTACTTTTTCCCTTTAGGTGGACATTAAACCATGCCTATAATCCAAATTTCAGCTTTCAAGGTCTATCTCTCAAGGTCAAAGTGTTATTTCTATTTTGATGGCCAATGAGTTGGTGTGTGAGAAAGTCAGTGTCGAAATAAATGTAATTAAAAAAAATGCATTTCTGGTGTGTGCTCATAGTTCAAAAAGCTTCATGTCTATCTAGAGGTTCACGATTAGGGGAACGAATATATTACAAAATGGTTCCACAAAAGGATGGAACGAAAGTGATTTACAATTTAATATTTTAAACATTTTAATTTGTACTTTGACAAAGTCTTGAACTACTTGAATTTAATCATTTTCCGATTGGCTATAAAGTGAAGAAACATTAATAATAAGTTACTAAATTACTCTAGTATTCTCTTATCGTATCTATGATCTTAAATAATCAGTTAAAAAATTGTTATGACAAGATAGGCCACTTTATTTAAGATACCACATAGATACACAGATAGATTTTATACTGTACATAGTTTTTATTTAAATAAGTGTCCTTCTAATAAATATTTGTTTTTTCGGCTTTGCTTACTGGGAATTAGACTACTATCCAGTGGTACGATTCCCCACGAGGAACAGTCTTCTTTCGGTTTTGTGGGTTTTCTAGTCAGGAAGACGGAACGGAAGCTGATGTTTCTTTTTCTATGCTCTCTCATTGGTAAAAGAGTTGCTACTGCTCCTCATTGAATCAAAAGAATAGCGTATTTTGTTTTAGCTGTCAAATGTTGCTAACGTGGTTGTTCGATACGCTTGATGAGGGAGGAGAGTCCCTTTTGCGCTTTTGGTTCTCACTGTATAGCGTAATGACCCTTATTCTTCTTTTTTATCTATATTTATAAAGCTGAAGAATTAGTTAGTATGTTTGTTTGGTTGGACGCGCCAATCTCGGGATCTATTGGTGTGATTTAAGAAAATATTTCTGGCATTAGATAGCCCATTTATCGAGAAAGGTTATATAGGTACAGTCTATATAACATGACGATAAGAATTAGAATGAAAGAATGAGTGGTGAAAATATTAACAATGTTGATTAGTTTGTCGAACTCAACAACTTCCATTCGCGCGCTGAGTAAATCGTTGAATCAGCACTTAAATTATTTATAACAGCATTGTTCACCTTCATTCTATGAAGCATTCCGCGAGAGGAAATGTCTATCTCCTAAGGACAACTCACAGTCACTATTTTTACATTTACAAATAACAAAAAAAACCAAGGAATATTTTCGAAACAATTTTAAGCTATACTTTAATATTCCTTATATAATTAAATGACTCCAATACGTTGTGCATTTTATATAGATTGAAATTGCCTTTTGAAGAATGTCAAAAAAAAGCAGCCAGCGTGATACCCCGTACGAAGCGTGTACCAATAATACCTATTATCTGTATTAATTATTAAAAAGCGCTTTAATCTGAGAACCGAATTGGATTCCGGAAAATATATTTTTTGAGATAGTCCATTTACATAGAAAAGTGTAATTAATTATTTTCAATTGATCCGCTGGCGGAGCCGCAAGCAAAATCTAGTACTATATAAACAAAAATACTTACAATTTATATCATTCATAATATTTAACCCACAAAATATTTGTTCTAGTTGAAATCAAAGAGAAGCCAAAGAAGAGTGTATGGAGATTCCCGAAAGAGAATTCTATGATTTATAGAATTTGGTGGGTATATACGTGGCCGTTGAAATTTGTCTTAGGCTTGACTATACCTTCACCGATCACTTGTAGAAGATTTTATCCACTGGCCTTCATTATGTGCATAGTTTGGATTGGAGTCAATTCATATTTTGTTTCCTGGAGTATGACTGTTTTAGGTAAGGATAATGTTGCGTTATATATTAACATAATACAATAAGATATATATATATATATATATATATATATATATATATATATATATATATATATATATATATATATATATATATATATATATATATATATATATATATATATATATATATATATATATATATATATATATATATATATATATATATATATATATATGTATATATAAATTTTTAATATTTTATTTAACTTAACTGCGTAAATATGTTTTACAAATTAACATTTTCTTATATTCTATAGTCCATTCATGAAGGAGATTATAGGCTGTTTAATGAAACCAGTGTTAATATTAATTTAATGCATTTGCGGTTACAGTTATCTCGGTCTTTTTGAATGTGTCATTTGTCATTATTTAATTGTGCCTACGAGCCACGTTTGGGCTTCGCCCGCCTAATCTTTTTGTATTTTAATTGTAAATTATATAATTTTGAACGTCAATCGTGGGTTATGTGTTATTCTGGTGTACAAGCTATATACACCTCTACTTACAAACTTTAACATTTATTATATTAGTAAGAAGAAAAGCTATATTAATACTATTTTGTACTTACAATCTACACAATTTCTTTATTATCTCAAGCACTTGATTCAAATGCGTTGATTAATAATAATTGACTATGTTTATTTTGTTACATGATTATTTGTAGGTTCATTAGTAAACAGATTAAGAGGCGTGTAAACACTTGTTGATTGTTGAGGAATGACAATGACCTAGATTTTCTGAAACTGGATCATATCATATGTTAAAATGTGTTTAGTTGTTTTGGATTCTGTACCAAAAGGGTAAAATTACTCTATTAGTAAGATACTTAGTAAGATACTGTTGTTTGTAAGTTGTTGTTCGTCCGTCTATCAGTCTCTTATCTGTGAACCTGATAGTTAATCACGTGAAAAACTATTTATATTAAAAAACAATAAAATATATATATATTATGCCGTTGATGAACATCCATCATCAAAAACTTTACCATTTATAATATTATTATATTTTCACCCCAATATACTTACTCAAGTCGGAAATAACCCAAAATTTTTGAAACAAGATTTGAATTCATAAACAGCATTTCAAATACAATTCTTGTAATCACATCAATTTTTAATTATCTTATATTTTTTTTCCTTTCGTGAAAGTATGACTTTAATGAGAATATTAAAGCAATCTTTATTTCATGGACACGACAGTATTGTTAACTGTATTTGCATAATTTTTCATTTAAAATTGTCATCGTTTATAATAAGGCCATTGGGTAATGTTGCGCTAATAGCACGGTAGTTGTAGGTTTCATTACCGATTCGAGATGCTGGGTTACATTAAGTTAGCTTCACGCTGTATCCTGCATGTGGCAGGGTAGGCAGAGGAAACTTTGGAACCGTGTGTAATGTTAAGTTCAAAGGTAACTCTTTCTGTTCCCCACTTTCCGCTGAAATTGAGGCATTGCGTGCTGACTTGTTGCATTGGCATTGCGTGTGTTGTTGAAAAATCGCCTTGTTCTTTCCGAAAGTTCTAAGCCATATTTATAAAAATTGGATTATCAGTTTATCAGCTACAAGCACTTTGCTAAGACAAGAAAGTTGAAATTTTAATTTTGTTTGCATTATCATTTCAGGTCATACATTTTTCATACCCGAATCTGTGATGGGCATGACCTTTCTCGCCTTTGGAGGTTGTATACCGGAAGCGTGCTCAATATTCATCATGTCTAGAAGAGGTAAGTTCGCCTTAAACGTAGAAGAAAAGTAGTATAAAATAGTAATATAGTATACTGATCCCTTATAACTATGTTTCTGTCGACCGTAAGACATTATATTTTTTTTCTAATCTTCGCGGTATTTATGACGATTACTCTTTCTATTGCTCTTCCACGCTCCCTAACCTAGTAACATGCTAAATTTCAACTTTTCATATTATTTCAATATGGGTAGGGTATTTTCCGATACATATTGATATATATATATATATATATATATATATATATATATATATATATATATATATATATATATATATATATATATATATATATATATATATATATATTTGTATTTCTTTATTTTTTATGTATTATTTAACTAGTCACTAAATTATATTAAAAATATTGTTAAAATCATCTTATTGTAATAATTACGTACATTTTAATGGCTACAGCGCTAAGAATTAAGACAATTTTCCATTAATTCGAGGCCTTCGTGGTTCACAGTTCCACTGTCTATCTGTCAACAATATGGTTATGACTTCAATTCCATCTCAGGGTAACGAAAACAAACTTTTTGTATTGGAATTGTTTTCATTTTCTCACTATATACCTAGGAAAATCGTAAAAACGTTAAAAAATACCATATATTTAATATATTTACCCAATGTACATATGCAAAATCAATCACTAAACCAATATATGCAAAATTTTGCGTTTGGCGATATCCTTCTATCGATACGAATTCGATATTTAAATAATATTATTATCACTATTTATACATATTTTATGAGGTTTGCTTTGCGAATGACTTGTTATCATTTATAGCTAGCTGATTTGCTGACACATTGCTTGCGATAACGTTGTGTAATATGGCTAATGTGTATTATATTCTTATATTCATTGTTTTTCTTTAAGTGTTTAGTTGTTTTAAGAATATATATATATATATATATATATATATATATATATATATATATATATATATATATATATATATATATATATATATATATATATATATATATATATATATATATATATATATATATATATATATATATATATATATATATATATATATATATATATATATATGTATTTCAAGTTCTCTCTACCTACTGCCTATATAGCATGTAGCATAAAGATTTCTTAAGGGAACCTAAGACGAATGCACTCTCACTCAATTTTTAAAACAAGACGGAACTCAACGCCGCATTCTATCATATTATTCAAGCGAGAATCGTACCCACTACTCTATCGTTTAACCAGGGCCTTTAATTTATAAATACGAATTCTACGTTCAGCGAAATGAGTATTTCTGTCGAATATTTCTTGTTAGTGGAAGCTAACCAACGCGACGTCAAAGAATCTTTGAAACGGACCAGATTAAATACACTGTGTTTAAGGGTAGTTTATATCAGCAACAAATTATGAATATTATATTAAAAAGGGTTGTAATGTACATAAAATTAAATAAAACAAAATAATTTAAATATTATAATGATTTTACAGTTAAAATAATTCTGTATGATGAAATATCATAAGAAAACATCGTGAAGTAATCGCGTAACAAAAAATCCAGTCCAAAGTTTTTTCACTCAGTTTAAAAAAGTCTGACTTGACGAACTAAAATATAAGAAAAGGAAAATAATTCAATTTTTCTTTTCGTATCCTCAAGACGATAATGAACCCACTACATACACACATCGCATCTACAGTCCGAAATGGTAATATATTCATTAGTTTTTTTTATTTACTTCTATTATTTATTCTGACCTTAAAAATGTCATCTGTAAACGCCCTTTCTTTCATACAAATTAAAAGGCAAAGGACTTAATAAATCTCGCTACTTTAAACGCGCGTAAACGAGGAAAACGTTGGCGATAGTTTAGAAATGAATTCAAAAGAATCTCATGATAACAATGTTTTATATGAAAATTGAATGAATTCTATAATTTATACATTAGTTTTCATTTTCTTTGATAAACCGCTGTGTTGAATTCCGCCACTGACACACGCTACATAGTTTTAATATACTATCTATTTATTATTTTTACTATCTATTTATTTTTATTTATTATTTCCGAGGAAACTATATATGATACTAAAATATTATTTTGTTAAATTAACATATCTTAAAGATATTGTAGGTACGGCAGATCCCAACGCCACGCCTTGTCTAATCCAATTGGGGATATGAAAATATCTTTTTATACAAACATTCGATCGAACCGAGATTAAACTTATAATTATCGTGTAAACTATATAGCCACGATAGAGATACTTTATTGTGAATTATTTTCTTGTGCGGTTAAAGGGTAAAATGAAAAGAACTAATTTTAAAATCCTTTTCACGAGAGATCTCATCCTTTTCAAGGAAAAGCTTGTTAATTGTGCAGTTTATGTTGTAATTAGTCAACTATGTAAGCTGTATGGTTTTGATAAAGATTTTAAAACGATTTTAATATATAAATTATATTAGTAACATTATATATATATATATATATATATATATATATATATATATATATATATATATATATATATATATATATATATATATATCGATTATATAAATCATTATTATATACTTATGCCAAATGGAAAATACTAATGTACTATTAGGTTTTTCCTGATTGTATCTACATATATTTTAATGTTCGTTAAATAATTAGTCAGATTGGATATTACAAGTAATACTACCAAAGTAGGTTTGCTTATTTAAAAATAATATTATTACGAATTAGTTGTATTATATTATATGAAGCCTGCGTCGTGGCGCAGCGGCACAAGCGTGTGACTGTAACCGACAGGTTCTGGGTTCTATCCCAGTCGAAGATATGAAATATTTAATATTTTCAATTTAAATATTTAATGTTTCTTCGCTCTGTTAATAAGGCAAAGCGCGGCGTTGAGTTCCGCCACTCAACATTCAATGTCTCAAATTCGGCGGAAAGTTGAGAACGGAACGGAAGGGAAATGAAGTGTCTTAACACTAGGTTCCCAGGTTCCCTCTGCCTACCCTGACTCGTGCGGGATACAGCGTGAATCTAAGAAAGAAAAAAAGAAAGTTGCATTATAGGTTATGTTAACTTTTAAATCTACGCGTAATTTTGAATTATTTCTTAGATTAACATAAAGACGGTATCAAAACAGCGTTATAAGCAATGGTTTCGGGGTTTTTTTTTTCAAAATACAGCGCTCAAGTACTGTACATCTGTACAAAATGCCTTGAATACAAGAGGAAAACGGAAAATGTAGAGTTTAGAGTGGCTAACGATAGGTCTTCTTTGCTACACGCGGGAAGCACAATGTTAAGACGTCCGTGCGATTCTATTATTACATCAATGTTATCAATATAGCGTCAAGCGCGGCTTCTATCGCAAAGGAGAAATAACCTGATAATATTTTGATGGTATTCCGATTCTGGATAATATTCCGTTTAAATTAAGTAGGCGAATATTACTACCAGTTAAATTTTTTAATTACAAGTACTTCGCTTCAGTTTCTGGATTAACTGTTTCTGTGCGCTCGGTTATTTCCGCGAGAAATACAAGTATGCCGTTCGAAATAGCCGAGCGAGTTCAAAATAGTCCTTAATGGGCCCGTTTGCGGTGGAAAGTCAGCTTTAAGCTATAGAAATAGCTTTATTATGTCTGGGTGAATATAGTGTTTATAGATGTAAAAATCTTTTAAATAATAGAAGGGACAAAAGAATATTTTACACTTATTAAAAAACAAGTCAGCATTCCAAGAGGCTCAGGAATCGAACCCGCACCTCTTGGAAATCGTCCAAGAGGCGCGGGTCAAATTCCGTTAGTATTTTTGTACATTTACTAAATTTAAAATACTTTATGAATATTTTACAAATATTTCGAATATCCCATACTTAGAATCTACTTGAAATAAACATTCAATACTTTAGAATGTGATTGTGGAAAATACGTCCCACTTCCCACTTTAGATTTCAAGTGACGATCTAATATCTATATTTAAATATTAATGAAGTTACTTTGAGAAATAAGGATAAAACTTTATATATATAAAAATACCTATACTTTTATAATAAACGTTGTTATATATTTTCTTGTATATATTAAAGTATGTATAATTTCCCACTTGGTTCAGTAAAGTATCTCATTCTTAATGTAATTGTGGGTTCAATCTTTTTTCGAGGGAGCGATTTTATTAAAATATGTTGATATTTCCTCCTGTTAATGAACAAGCCTAATAAAAATAGAGGCCATTGCAGAAGAAAGTGGAGCGAAAGGCACAAGAATATCACTGGTACGATAGTGTGCAAGGTTCTGGAATTCGGTGAAAAGTGGGAAACTGAGATCTCTTTAGGGAACGGAGCTTTGCTCCCTTTAGTTGCCCTGCAACGTGCGGGATACAGCCTGAAGAGAAAAATAAAAAATAATGAAATGATTAACATTCAAGTATTAATTAATTAATTAACATTCAAGTATGAATTTCTCTCTCTCTACTCTTCGGTAGGGTAGACAAAGGAAACTTGACACCTAGTGTTAGGACACTCCGTTCCGTTTCCCACTTTCTACCTAATTCGAGGCATTGCGTGTTTAGTGGCGGCACTCAACGCCGCGACATTCTCTCGAGTGGCGATCAAACCCACAACCTGTCGTTTACTGTCACATGCTTGTACAACTGCGCCACGACAGGCCTCCAATTGAATTTCTAAGAATAAATATTAATTTAAAGTAAATATGTATATTCATTATGCAAGTTTTTAATATCTACTTACCATCACGATAAACAGATATTAAATGATGTTATTTGTATTAGCAAATTAATATTCAAATACTGAAAATGAGGAAAGTTGTAATATTATGGGCGCAGTGGTCTGATTTAAAACGTAACGTTTGGGTTCGAAGTTCAATCGCCTTTTAATTGTCTTATAACTTTCACACAGATACGCGAAAATATATAAATAAAGATAATAATTGTACAATCTTAATAGACAGTAATTTAAAAGCGATTAACTTTTTTTTATCAAATTCATTAGAATGATAAAATATCAGTAGTTAATGACAATTGTGATTGTAATCATTGAATGACTTTATGTGATATACAAGCTATTTATTTCTCATATTAAGTCGTGAGTCATTTACGTCACGTCACGTTCACGTTAATAATTGTATTATATAATTGAAATTTATGCGGGCTTATGAATATTTAAGATATTTTTATTTTACTTTCATACTGTACAGTGTATATATTATGATAAGCAGAGGGAACGTTGGTACGTAGTGTCCAGTTCCATTAAGAATCATTCCCCTATTTTAAGCTGGACTTAAGGTATTACGTGTTGAGTGGCGGTACAAAACCGTGATTGGTGTTATTGAAATGAAAATATTAATTATTTCATTTCATTTAGTGGGGATCGAATCTGCAATCTGTTGCTTTTACAGTCACGCTTGTGTCCCTGCCACTGCACACCTCAATAATAATTATGCACGCCTCAATAACAATAATGTCATAACAGCCTTTATTAAGCGGAAATTTCAATTTTATAATCTTATTAAGGTTGATGTTAAACTATGTTTGCAAATTGGTATCGATAATTGACTTGCGTTTCAATATTGTGTATTTTGTTTATTAATGACTTACTGTTTGATGTGGCTTTTCTCCGAACATAGTTTAGCATGTATTTACACATTATCTATATATCTATCTATATCTATATATATATATATATATATATATATATATATATATATATATATATATATATATATATATATATATATATATATATATATATATATATATATATATATATATATATATATATATATATATATATATATATATATATATATATATATATACATATATATATATATATATATATATATATATATATATATATATATATATATATATATATATATATATATATATATATATAAAATCGTGGCAGAGCGAATTATAGATATGAGAGTTTGTGCGAATGACTGAAGCCTCCTGAAGTGGAACGAGCTTCCATTTTCACGCAAAAATTGCCGAAGGAATTCAAATTAAACCTTACAGTAATATGCGCCTGTCGTACTTGATCCCTAGGCGAAAAAATGAAATATAGAATATTTTCAAATTTATTATTTAATATTTTCATTTCGTTTCATGACATATAAAGCGCGGCGTTGAGTTCCGCCGACCGAACACAAAATTGTATTATAGATTTATCTGTCTAAGTATAATATATCCTAAAATCACTGTTTTTGTTTTTTGTTTCAGGCGAAGGTGGTATCGGAGTATCAAATGCATTAGGTGCCAATTCCCTAGCAATATTATTTGCTTTGGGTTTGCCTTGGCTTATCAAGTCACTTATGTTACTCGTCGAAGGCTCCGATACGGCTGTCAAAATTAACTCCGCTGGGATTGACTTCGTCGTTGGCTCTCTCCTAATCGCCGCCGCCTTGCTCTGGATCACTTTGTTCATAGGAAAATTCAAGCTTAGAAAATCCATTGGCGCTGTGTTCTTAGTATTATACGTGATTTTCATAACTTTTGCCATTCTAATAGAAATGGGCATCATTTTGAACAGAGAAATTGCTTTTTAAAGTTGATATTCCTTTTGGCGTCTTGAAGGAGGACAGTGATTTATAATAGCCATTGGTTGTGTAGTGAGATTTAGACTTGCCCGTACTTTTTATGTACGTAAATTTAGTTGAAATTGTATGTTTCTGTGATTAATGCCTTTTTATGTATAAATACTGCAGTTGTAGTATTCTAGTGTAGAAGTAAGTATTTATAAAAAAACACGAAGGATTTTTGTTTATATTGTACAAGAAAAGATATTATATTGTTTTGACACCAAATAAGCAGGTTTGAGGCCATCCTGATGCAGTGAGTAAACTCTTTGGATTCTATATCTGGTCAGGGGTGTGATTATGTTTCAATTATTTTTACTATTTCACTCCGACAGACTTAGCACGGTGTTGAATTCCGTCATTTAACACGCAATGTCTCGAAAATTAGGGGGGAAATTGGGAAACGTAGTGTCTTAACACCCGGTTCCCGCTGCCTACCATGCTATGCGGGAAAAAGCGTGAAGCTGCTCACGCAGGTATGAGAGTAGCAGATCTGATTAATCAATATTAAAATGACAAAATGCAAATTGTGTTAAATAATAATTATTTTCATCGTTTATTTTGTTTTATTTCAATTTTTATTTTTCCAAAATATTGATTGTAGTAAAAGAAACGCCTGTATATATATTCAAAATTTCCTTCATAAAAAGAAAATAAGTCTCCATCCAAGATTAAAAATTATTTTTAACTAGATTTTACGTGTTTCCATAAAGATGCAATGATTTAACAATGATAAAAGATATAGAAATTATTTAATTTTGCATATGTTTTATTTCTTAAATATAATTTACTAATATTATTTGGTTAGCATGTTAAAAGAAAGTTTATATGGAGTGAACATATATGACCAAGTAGAACTAAAAAAATGTCATTAAAAAAACGCGTCTGTTTCCACCTTAAACGCCGGTATCGCACCTGTAGCTCCTCTGGTGATACACGGGGCCGTGGATGGCGGTGATCATTCACCATCAGGCGACCTGTACGCTCGTTTAAATTGTCTTTTCCATAAAAAAACAAACATATATAGTTTTTGTGTCGTTTTTGAATATTTCTATATTCAAGAACGACACAAAAACTATATATGTTTGTTCTGTCTTATATATGTTTTTCATCTTGAACGAAAAAGAGGAGTATCATACATTTGACTAGTGTCTCTGGGTGTTTGTCTGTGTCTTAAGTTTTAAATATATAAATAAATTTGAGGGTGTTTTTTTTAAGCCTTCATAGCGGCGCTTCTTAACATTTATTCATGAAAATTAGATTAACAGCTTAGAGTAAGCCCCAGAAGACCTGCAGCGCGTTGACCACTAAAAATAACCCATTTTTGTATCATCAGTTTTTGAGAATACACCTATTAAAGCCGAGCCCAGCATCATTATAATGGGCCTTAACGTTCGGAGTGACTGCCAAAATCGCGCTCATCTCGAAAGCCAGGCCTTGATTCTCAAAAAAAAATGTTATTAGCAGGGCGAGACAATATTTGACACCAAAACACACCTGTCTAGGGCTCACCTTTAGCCATATCCTGTTTAGGGCTTTGGTTCAGCCATATATAGATTAATGCGCTGAGCTTGCTGGTAAAACATTCGAAATGATTTTTTAGCCGTACAGTACGTCATAAGTTCAATTATCATTCAGACCACCTGGATACGTGGCATTATACTATTATGTGGTTCTTCATTTCACTAGCGACACAATTGTGGAATAACTTACCTGCGGCAGTATCTTGTACGCTCGTTAACCTTCTATTCCATAAAAAAAAGCTATAAAAAGCAAGTAATGACTTTTTATGGTGTCGATAATAAGTTAATAATTGCACGTTCAGTTTTATTAAAATTTTAGTGGCACGTAGTTACCGGAGTGTTTTTGTTTGTTTAACACTAATTTGACCTCTTTTTGCCTGCCCTGTTTTATTTATTATTCTATTTGTGACAAAGTTATATTCCCGCATTATTCGTATTACGGTAGAAAGAAATAACCTGTTTAACAGATTTTTTGTACAGTGACAGGCCTATAGGTATATGCTATAGAGACCTATCGTGCTTTAAGCGCAACAGGTTGTGGGCTCGATCCTCACTCGAGTACATAAAATATTTAATATTTTTATTTTTCTGCTCTGGTAACAAAGCAAACCGCAGCGTTCTGTCCCTTAGCACGCATTGCTTATAATTGAGCACAAAATAGAGAACGTCTTTATGGCGTTGAGGCCTGCCGTGGCTTCGATCCCCACTCGAAGAAATGAAATATTTAATATTTTCAATTTAAATATTTAATGTTTTCATTTCGTCACTCTGGTAAAAGGCAAAACGCGGCGTTGAATTCCACCACTCAACACGCAATGCCGTTAAAATTCGGCGGAAAGTGAGGAACCTAAGTGGAACGGACTGTCTTAACACTAGGTTCCCTAGTTCCCTCTGCCTACACTGCCATGTGCGGGATACAGCGTGAAGCTGAGTCTTTATGGTAACGGAGTGTCTTCACGCTAATAACGACACGAAACTCAACGCCGCTCTTTGTTTTATTTTACCACAGAAATATATAATTCAAGCAACTTTATAAATTTGTAATAACATTGTGTTTTCACAAATTACCTTTCATTCTCGTAAAATAACTTTCCATGTATTTTCGATACGAGATTAAAGATTGTGATACGATTTTATTGCCTATTAATATTTGTTAACTTAGATCTTTTGATTCTAATATATATATAAATATATATATATATATATATATATATATATATATATATATATATATATATATATATATATATATATTTATATAGTTTACTCTTTATGTTGCTAATAAACTATTGGATAAGGATGGGGTATAAATAAAATATGTTATTCCTTAAAGTAAGAAGATTTTATTAGCCGAATTATGTTCTAAAAATAACATTCTGAATTCACAATATATCTTTAATAGCTTAGTTATAAAAGATATAGAAAAGTATATAGTATAATTTAGATATATGTAAGGGTGGGCCAAAAATAATTTTAATTCTTTCTTTAGATGCTACACAATAAAATATCTGGTAGAGCTTGAGCTCGTGATATCAATATTTAGAAGTGTTACATAGTAACTTTTGATTTCCTATTAAAATTACGCGTATTTTTTTTTATGTATTTTGATTTATTATTGTGTAATAAAAAGAAATGGATATTTTTATAGAAAATTTAACGGCTTACAAAAAAAGATCCGAAATACCGAATTACCGAAAAGCGTATAACACTTTTGAAAATAGCAGGCTTTGAAAAATTCTAAAGAAAATTCTAAGTATTCTTTATCTAAATAGACGTTTTCAAGCACTTTTGAATCGTCGAATGAGCATAAAAACTACCACCGGTTCGAAATGCGGTTCTGCTGAGAAGAGCCGGCAAGAAACTCAACAGTTCTTCTTTTCAATTTTGAATGTTTCAATTTAATTGTTTAATACGCAGTTTATATGCGAGTGTTTCAAGTTGGGAATTCCACTAAAGCTTGAAATCTATACTTATACCTAAAATACTGATTCCGTCACGTTGAGAGGTTCACCTCTAATAGCAAGACAAACAGTTTGTTTTTTAATATTAGGAGCATGCTATTTATTTAATATTTTTACTTATAATTAATATTATATTTTACATCCAAAGAAGACCTCGATTGGGAATCGAGCCTACATGTAATCGCGTTTACAGTTAGACCATGTCATACTGTGCCACGACGTTCTCATCTAATTATCTAAATACCATATATTTGACTCCGCACAGGGCGTTAATATATTTCCTTTATATTTAATTCTTAAGTATTATATTTGGGGCTGGGATTAATATTAACTTTGAATACTATTCTAAAATATTTTTTTTTTGGCTTTTATATTTTTTATGGTTTTTTTTTATTTATTTTTATGTTCTTTTTTTTAATATATATATATATATATATATATATATATATATATATATATATATATATATATATATATATATATATATATATATATATATATATATAAATATATATTTTTTGTTTTTTTTTAATTATATATATTAAAAGAAATATAACCTTATATTCTTAGAACTACATCCAAAAATAACACCGATTGGAAATCGAGCATAACCTACAGTTAGACCATGGGGCATCCCACGTCAAGCGGGCAGGTAAACATTTTTGATGTTTCTGATTTTAGTAATGTTTAAATATGTTATAGGTATATATGTCCTCGAGCTAGATATACAATATTTTTGAAATACTATGTTAATAAGTTGTAGGACATTGAAGTTTTAACTAACTATAGCGTATTTATTAGTTCAAACGCAAAAACGAAGTTTTAAAAAATTATAATCGAACAAGCATACTATATAAATATGTACTCGACTTAAAGAAATTTCTAGTAGTTCTTTTGGAATTTAAAAAAAAAATTCTTTTATAAAAAAAAGGATTTTTGTTTTTTAAATTGGTTTATTTCAAAGTTGGACCCGTTTCTTTTTTTTTATTTTTTTTTACAAATAGATCTCGGTATGTAGATACTCTGTACCAAGTTTCTTAATGGGCCCAAAAGCAGCTTAGGAGCTAGAGCAGTTATAATGCCGGAAGGCGGCGATCGCGCTGGCGCTGGCCAGCTCGATCTAAAGATTCTGTAGGTCGTCACGTGATGACCTACAGAATCTTTAGCTTCTGCTTTTGGGCCCATTATGAAACATAGTGTATAGAGTATCTATATACCGAGATCTATTTGTAAAAAAAATTAAAAATAAATAAACGGGTCCAACTTTGAAATAAATCAATTTAATAAAACAAAAAACCCTTTTTTTTAATAAAAAATATTTTTTGAAATTTCCAAAACAGCTATTAGAAATATCATTAAGTTGAGTACATATTTATTTAGTTTTTTTATTCGATTATAATTTTATAAAACTTCGTTTTTACGTAACTAATAAATACGCTATAGTTAGTTAAAAAATCAATGTCTTACAACTTATAACCATAGTATTTCAAAAATATTGTATATCTAGCTCGAGGACATATATACCTATAACATATTTAAACATTACTAAAATCACAAAACATCAAAATCTTTTACCTGCCCGCTTGACGTGGAATGCCCCCCGTGTCATATTATCCACTGCGGTCACAGTCAGTTATGAATATTATAATTGGGGCCTACAACTTAAATGTATTCATAACATTTCTAAATATTTTTTTGTTTTTTTTTTAACTTTAGTTTTTTTTTTTTTTTTTTTACATTTTTTTTTAATTTATATTGAATTTGATAGAACTTCCTACAATCTATATCTATTTATTTTAACTTACATAAATCTAAAAATATAATTTAAAGATTTTTAATTTAAAGATTTTTTGTTTCGAAACTTGATCATAGAATATACTGTATATTTTATTCCATAAAATATATTTTTAATCTGTTATTTTATTTTTCAACCATTGATATGGATATGTTATTTTAATGTATAGTAGTAACATTTTAAAATGTGATACTGCCTTTTTTATATTTTTTTCAAAAAATATATGCGTGTAGTCCATTGTTTAGTCTTCTTATCGCCTTTCAAAATGTCATCTTCGATCATGACCTACAGTTAGACCATGTCATATTGTCCACTGCGGTCACAGTCAGTTATGAATATTATAATTTGGGCTTACAACTTAAATGTATTTATAACATTTCTAAATATTTTTTGTTTTTTTTTTTTCACTTTAGTTTTTATTTATTTTTTTACTTTTTTTTAGTTTATATTGAATTTGAAAGAACTTCCTACAATTTATATCTATTTATTTTGACTTACATAAATCTAAAAATATAATTTAAAGATTTTTTGTTTTGAAACTTGATCATAAAATATACTGTATATTTTATTCCATAAAATATATTTTTAATCTGTTATTTTATTTTTTAAACATTGATATGGATATGTTATTTAAATGTATAGTAGTAAGATTTTAAAATGTGATACTGCTTTTTTTTATATTTTTTTTAAAAAATATATGCGTGTAGTCCGTTGTTTAGTCTTCTTATCGTCTTTACAAATGTCATCTTCGATCCTTTTAATGTAAGTGTTCACGTTCGGGGAAGCCATAGTCGATTATGCCTGAAATTATTAAAGACGCTTAATGATTTTACTTCAAGCTTTTTTGCTTCACGCTGTATCTCACATATGGCAGGTTAGCCAGCGGGAATTGGAGAAGCTAGTTTTAAGATACACAGTTCCGTTGCTGACTTTCCGTCGAACAATATATATTTAAGGACGTTTAAAAAATTGAATTTGACCAAGTTTTTATAAGTTTTTTAAAAAAGAAATCTTTGCTCGAGTAAAATCAGGCTTGAAAGCAGGACACAGGATTGGAAGGCCAAAGCTGACCAGGATTACCAAAGATCTCAAAACCGAAGTCTTCAATATTGGTGAAAAACTTTGATGATGATAATAATTATTTATACAAAAGCTTCCTCCGAATTGAGAGTTAAGAGACGACATTCACCAATGATTTTTTTAGTTTTGACTAGGGAAGTCAGAAATTAATACAAGGGAGATTTTTTTAGAAATGTTATATATTATCGTTGATATATTAACTACACTGAATATTAAATCATAAAAGAACAGCACAAAGTGTCAGACATAAAAAATTACACATTTTTAACATATTAAGTAGAAAAAATATTTCTTCAATAGAAACTGGAGCAAAAAGGCTTTCATTGACTGTATTCAACAAGTGCTCGTGTTCGAGTGAACGAATCAACGAGACTGTATGAGTTACGGTAGGTCAGTTGCTAGTACGCCCTGAGCGGCAGTGGGGGGTGGATGTGTGTCGCTCGCTCTAAATAAAATGTAAATAAATATTAATAATTTTTAATTTTCTTCACATACATAGACATAAAAGGAACAAAATTTACATTTTCTAGTAGATTTTTCTACTTTTTTTTTATAAACAATGATATTTTTCAGAAAACTATTGTAGAGTATTTCAGTTGAATGAACCTTAATATATAGGTCAGTATGCCTCGAAAGGCTGTAGGGGATGGATGTGTTGTTCTGTTCAAACAAAAACTTACGAAATGTATACGTATTTATTCGCATCAATATTTATGATGAATATAATAATTAATATAAAAAATGAAAATTACCTTATGATATTTACATAGAAATATTATTTAAATTAATAAAATAGAGGTTCTTTGTATGGAACAATATATATTTCTTTTTTCACGAAGTAGATGCCCATGTGTTTGTCTGTCTTTGATATTGCAGCTCTTAATCGAATGGACTGATTGCAATGTGGCTTTTTTATTCGCAAGCCAACATTCTTATGGTAGGTATAATGTGTACTGGATTATTTGCGGATGTAGTTTTTCTTCATCACTTAAATGTATCTTTTGGTTGCAACCTCACGCGCATATCTAATGGAAATAACTATTTACTTATAACCTTTCTCGGTAAATGGAGATCTTGTAAAAATATTTTTCACTCTCATACCTTGTATTTTTTTTAAATACCATAAAAGGTAAAATAGTCTATATAAAACGCACAACGCGCTTCATTCATTTTATGGTTCAAATTCAAATAAAAAAAAATATATATATTTTTAAAATGGTTACTGTGGGTTGTCCAATTTTCTACCTTACAGCCTGGATTTGATTAAGAACCTCCAACAAAGGTTATACCTTGTTGGTTGGTGTTCTTTCTATCAGAACCCAAAGTCGTAGATCAGCTTGCAATGTTGAACCAACCATCACTGTATCGCTTAGTGATACTTCCTTACAGTTCTGCTCAGATGCTTTGAGCAAGCCACAAACTCCGTTTGTAACCTTATTCTTCTTGCTTTTCACCTTGAAAAGTGAATCTGACAGTGTACCTGCCGTCTATTGTCTCTTGTTGTTGTGTTACTGTAGAATTCTTTGTATATCGTATAAGTATACTTTTAAGGCCATTTTGTTTTTCTATTTCCAAATTAATTTTTTTATAATTCCATTTTTTGTGGGTATATCGTCTCCAATATTGTGTGAATTTTATAATGTTTTTTTAAAATTATCATTTCAACTTTATTTAGTTTCATATCCAAGGACCAAACTTAAGGTAAAACTCTGTGCATTCAAAGTCCTAGAAGGACTCTTTACAATTCCTTTCTTATTTAAGCATCAACGCCCAATATTTGTTTTATAAGGTGTATTTAACTCGGAACCTACAAGATCCAATCGTGAAAATCGAACCAATATAACCGAGCTTCACTTAAACTGTGTTCAGTTAGATACGAAGTGATCTTTTCTAAACGTAAGTACTTATTTAAAGCTTAAACTCCAGATTTATATGAGATTGATTTGCTATATTTACCATATACTTTGCTATATATGATTTATTTTGACCTAACCCTGAAATTTAACAGGTATTTTTTCAAGTGGAGATATTGTAAAACGGCTTCGATTGTGAAACAAGTCTGTGAACGTTGATTTAGTAAGGCTCGGATGGTCAGATATTTACGATTTGTTCATTCATAATTTGTTTAGGCTTGAAAAGGTATATATATATATATATATTCCGTAGACCAATGTTTTTTTGTTTGTTTCTACTTGTTATGGTTATTGCCAATTATAAAAAAAATATTTTTTTGAAATCAAACTGACTTATTGGCAAACTTCTTCCAAAAACACAACTTGTGACATTCTGAACAGTATTAACATTTAAAACATGGTAAATATGTAGCTCTCTGTATGACTATTCGATCTATTTTCATTAAAAACTTTCATTTGTTCAAAGGTTGACAAATCATTGAGTTTACTGTTTGGTATCGTGGTACTTAACGGTTAGTTTCCACTTTGTTCTGGTTCTAGGATCGAACTTTAACGCCACAATATGTTTAACAAAGTATCCCTATATTAATTAACGCATTTAAAAAGAAATGTCAAACAATTTTTTTAAAGATGTATATAACTTTAGATGTATATAATTTCTTGCTACAGTAGTTCTTTTCTAACTATAATTAGCTTCAGTGATTGATTAATTCAAACGACTTATGCTCATAATTAAAAGAACCATCGATATTTTGTACTGGTTCCATTGCCATCTTCGTCTTATTAAGCGTTACCTTCATACAACTTTCGTAAAGTAAGTAATTTAAACGTCTTCTGTACTATCATAAATATCCATAAACTTGTAGTCGATATGATCATAATTTTAATGTTCATAAATAATATTCGAGTTGTTAAACCTTTTCTGGAAGTTCCTGTCGTGTCTGTATGGTTAAAACCTTTTTAAATCCTATGTTGAAAACCCTGTAATACAAAGTGAGCCAGAAATGTGTACGATTAAGTCGATTTCAAAATCGTATTATTCTTGACCAGCACGCGGAAGCAGAGTTCGGGTACGAAGGTAGTTAGCTTGGTTCTAGGGAATTCAGTAACCATGGAGCTTCACCGGTGAGCAGCTTCCGTCTTTTGTAAAAGCTTATAAAAATGACCATTAACTATTGCGGGGTATTTATTTTGTTTTCAGCCATTAAACCTAATGTTGAGGAGGTCAAGTCTTAGGGTTCGATATTGAAGCAAAAACTGCGGGGCGTTCAAGGTCGATATGTACGGAGGAAAATGTAAGGCGTCGCGTCGCGTCGTCGCGTCTATACGCCGCGATCAACAGCAATCGTCTCGAAGAGAGCTCGCTTTGTTATGGTCATCATTAAATATTTTGATAAAAGATCTTAGATTACACCCGTATAAGCTTCAATTAGTCCAGGAATTAAAAGCAAATATTCTTTTACTTATTGCGTTTTCAGAGTTTCAGAGTTTTCGTTTGCCTTTTGGATGAAACTCATTTTCATTGTCAATCGGGCGTAGGTTCACCGCTCCTTATTTTCGTTATAAAAATATTCTTATTGCTAAATAAACATGCATAAAGTAATAAATACATATACACATTGAATTATTATAGTTAATCATAATTTTACTGAAGCCAAAATTTGTTTTGATTCACAGTGGCGTTGCACTCACATAAACACGAATTTTTGACTTGATGATGTGACATCTTGTTGAAATAGCCAAGATTGGATGTTCTACGTTGAACTAGATGCAAATAGCCTATTTTATTCATTCGCTCGTCCGCTACAATTGAATAACGCGCGAAGCTATCGCCGTTGGCGCCGATACCGTGTAATCTTGCGCAACGATTCAATATGAGTGCACGGGAAAACGGCACCAAGCTAGGCCCCTTTAACTTAAAAATCCAAAATCCGGCTCGTAAGACGAATAAAAAAGGCTAAGTAAACTTCGCTCACGAATTTATAATTATTTACTTCTGGTAAAATAAGACAAGACAAACCGTGGCATTGAGTGCCGTTACTCAACAAAATTTTTTTTTCGAAATTTGGTAAAAAATCTGGTAAGGAACCAAATCGGCGAAAATATTTTGTTTTCGCCGATTTGGATTTCCTTTGTTTTCCCATTGGTTAAGACCAAGTAAACATAAGCGGTAAATAGCAGCTAAAGTTACGCTTTCATAAAGACAAAATATTTAGTTCAACTTCTACCGTATATTACACGTGCAATTCATTTACAGAGGCTACAAACTTTATATTGGTTTAAAATATGAAACTCGTTGATATATTTCTGCAACGATGTAGCTTTGCTTGTTATGTGCACGTATATGTTATTTACAGGAGAATTGCTATGTTTAAAGCATATGTGACAAATATTTGGTAACTTTCCAAAAAGCTCAAAAGTTATTTAGAATTTTGATATAATAAAATAGTTTTGTTTAAAATTTTAGTTCATTTTACAGACAATTTCTATTTTCGTCCGCGGATTAAATGTTGTAAATATTTTCTTTTCTATGTCTCGGCAGAAAGAATTTAGGAACATAGTATTAAGATATTCTGTTCCGTTCCCCGCTGTACGCCCAATTTGAGGCATTACGCGTTGATTGGAACAGAACGATATTGCTTTATAGGAGTGTTTTAACACTAAGTTCTAAGTACCGGGATGAAGCGTTAAGCTAAAGAAACATAAAGAGTCCATTGTATATCATAAATGAAAAAAAAAGACATGAAACATACAGTCTTGGGTTCAGAACTAGTTTTTATGTACTATTTATTTTACTTTAATATAAATTTAAAGTTAAAATCCAAACCTTCCATGGGATATACATGGGGGTGTTGGTGATAGCGGGTCATTCGGTGGCGCATAGCGATGGTAAGACCGTTGTAAAGCAGGAACCTTATGCAGACTCCCTATTTAAAATAACATTATAGTATAAAATAAATTGAAAAAAGAAAATTGTATATACAATTATTCAGGAACAGAGAAGTGGGGAATAGAAGTGTTTTAATGGAAACAAAGTTTCATTACTCTAGGTTCCCAGGTTTCTTTCGTATACTCGGGTGGGATCCACCAACAAAGTTTAATATTATTTTCTTAAATAATTTGCTTATTCTTTAAAATATAATAAAAAAAAACTAAAAATGTGTTGAGTTCAATTCTAATAATATATTTTATGTACTATTTATAGAATATGTGAAATATATACTTACTAGGAATGAAAAGACACTGGATTTAAAGCCTTTCCAATATGTTCGCAAGACGTTGGTTTCCGGAGGGTTGAAGGGTACGAGAAGGAAGTGTATTCCATAAATCGGTACCTAAGGACGATAATAAAAAAATCCAGTCGTGGCGCAGCAGCACAAACATGTTACTGTCAACGACCGGTTGTGGATTCGATTCCCACTCGAGGAAATGAAAAATTTAATATTTTAAATTAAATATTTAATGTTTTCGTTTATTCGTTCTGAAGGCAAAGCGCGGTGTTGAGTTCTGCTACAGAATCCTCCTCCTCCTCTGCTACAGAAGCCTCATATTCGGTGGAAAGTGGTTACCAAACTCCCTCTGGATACCCTGCCGTGTGCGGGATACAGCGTGAAGCTGAGTATATATAAAATAACGTAGGAAAATATGTATGTATATGTTCTCCTAAATGATTTTCAGGGGTAAGTTGTTATATCTTATATACATCACTAGAAGGGTATTTGACAGACCATATTATATTTTAATTTAGGAAACAAATTAAGATTCATATCCGACTGAGCTAAAATGTTTCAAAGACAGGAATAGACACTCAATTCCTTTTTTATATAAAAAATAAAAATTCCTCAAATTGGACATCAAACCCAAGAATACCACGATTTTAGTTTCAGTATTTAATGACATTAGGTTAATTATAAGTACACAAAATAAAGATATTTAGAATAAGATGCTTAGAACTTACCAAAACCAAAGGGGCCTTTATCACAAAGAGCAAGTCTACGACGTAGCTTTCAGGGGGTGGGCCAATAAACCTAGCACTAGCCACGGCAATGAAGTGAAGCGTCCAAACTGTTTAATAAAAATATATATATTATATATATAGGAATGTATCACACTCAATATGACAGTGACAAAAATTGCAGTGTACATTTATTTAGTCAAAAAATATATCGTCTACTTAAAAAGTAAAAATCATATTAAAATGATATTATTTAAAATAATACATAATTACAAAGTTACAAGCACATATAATTAATTTATGAATACTTACAGAATGCTGCATACAGAACGATGATTATTGGCATAGTGTATGCCCAGTGTTTAGCAGTCGAATCCAACCATAACCTATATATACATAAAAAAATATTTATATTTTTTGTTTATTATTTATATTTATATTTATTGTTTACAATAGCTTAAATACAGTGCTGTAATTAAAAAATAAAAAAATAAGGTCACGTTTGTTTCTGTATTAAAGGGGAAGGAGTTTCGTGTTGTTTGGCGGAACTCAACACCGCGTTTTGGCTTGTCATCGGAGCGAGGATATAAAAATAATTCAGATTCCTCAGTTGTCAATCGAACCAAGTACTGTCACGTTTATTACACGCTATGCAATTGCGCTACGATAGTCTCAAAAATATCCTCGTATATTGTGATATGTCATCACAATATTTATCTGTAAACATTAAAAATACCATATTGGATTGATATGTAATATAAAGTTGAATGCCATGTATATTTTTTCCAAATAACTTGTGACCTATTCAAAACACTACGCTTCAATTTGGATGAAAATTAGTATACGTTTTCGGATCCAATGACAATGTTCACTGGACTCACCTAATGTTATTTGTTTATTTTTAACAGCTTCACACTGTACCCCGTCCAGTGTGTCGAGAATTGGAGGAAGTGGCGAAAGTCAACGCCGGGCTTTGAGCTTTTTTTGAGGTTACCAGAGCTAAGATATGTAAATATTGAATATTTTATTTCCTCGATTGGAGAACCTACATACATCTGTAGAGTTTACTAACAGAGAGAAAAAAAAATAAAAAATATTTTGTTTTATTATTATTTTCATGATTTACTTTCTTATGCACGAAGTCTCAGGCAAAGTATTTATATATAGTACTCACGGATGTTCTCGGCCCTGCTTGAATCGTTTAGCGACGTGGGCGGCAATCAAGAGTGTGGTCGTTAGCCAACCGAGAAGGCATACCAATTTGCCAATAAACTTGGGCCTCTCCTGGATCTAATCGAAATTATTAAAACAAGTAGTAGTTATAGAAAAATAAATAAAACAATAAGAATCAAAAATAACCCCGACAGCCACACACACACAGGTCCAACTTATATGACTCTACGCGAAGCGATAGCTTCACGAATCATACTGATTGGTTGCTAGCGACTAAAGAGTTTATAAAACTGAAAAGCTACTTATGTAAGTAGATTTCAAATTTAAAAAGCACTATTATTTATTTGTACTATAAAGCTTCAGTACACACTAGTTTCCCAAGTTCCCTTTGCCTGCTAACCTAACCTAACCTAACCTAACCTAACCTGTCATATACAGGATATATCATGAAGCTTAAAATAAACTTACCATATTATCAATCTTGACTTCAGATTGTTTGAAAATAAAATTATACCAAGCAATGAAGAAAAAATTGTCAAAAAGGAGAGCCGCAAGAAATGAATAGTGAAACCTTACTTTCAACCAGTCAACATATCTGAAAGATAATTAACAATTTAATAAGTTCTAGTATTGAATTAAATTGTATATGCCGTCTTAGAAAACATTTGTTATTACAAATAACGTAGCGGGATTTGAACCCGCGTCGCTTAACGAATTTCAAAGTCCAAACTTCCAAAATATTTATACATTCTCTATAATAAAGTATTTTTAATTTTTAAGTATGGACTAACACTTTGAAATTCTCATAATATTTTTTTATGCATCTGAAGATTGCCACACTACCACAAAATATACCGTATTTTTTAGTATTTATTGTTATAGCAGCGAAAGAAATCTTTGAAAGATTAAAATTTTCTAACTATCTCCCTTCGTGAGATACTTTATTTTTTTTGGTATGTAAAATCTAAAAAATGTAATAATACCACATCTTTATACACATATATTATACAATCGCATCGCTGGTTTATATTTAAAATTTTAAAATAAAAATGTATACGTGGACGCGAATCCGACTTGCCATGTAAATTCGCAAAGTATAAATGCTGTACAATTCGCTTTGCAAGTAATTCTTAATACACTTCTTTTATTATTTATTTACTAAAATTAAAAAAATGACTTAATAATTTGTTTATTTTTCAGCTTTTCTGTGTAAGATTGAGTCCTGAAATCAAATATATTAGGCCCTAAACTGGTAAAACATTTTAAGACTTACCTGAAAATTACAAAAAAAAAGATGGTCAATACTAGACATATCAGTGATGTTATAACACCAGTATAGAATATATCTCTTAATAGGGTTTCGAACTGAAAAAAAGGTATTTTTAATTATATAATACATATAATAGATTCAATATATTAACGTGTGTTTAAATATTAGCAGTAATGTTTGGTAAATCGACGGCAGAAACCAAAAAATACTATATTTTTTGTTCAATAGTCCAGCTATTATTGCTGAATATAAATTAGGCTATATAATCACATAATTGTTTCGATGTAAGCTGTTATTCCTACAGAGTTACTTTCAAAAACTTATACAATTCTGAAAAAAAAAAAGAACAAACTCGAGGACCATTCGTTATAAAAGTTATTATATAAATAAAATGCCACATTAACATGGTATGTTGAATATATTAAAAAAAAAAAAAAATCATCGGGTTTCAAAAAACTAAACTGATGATTAATATTAGCATAATTCTAAATATATGCATATACACTAGGATTGTGCAAATAGGATTTCTCTTCGCTTCTTACTACCGTTCATATATTAAGGTAAAAAAGTCAATGTTGACTCTGTTTTACGTATTTAACTTCGAGTAAATCAATCATTGAGTTGTCATTAATCTATAAATGTTCTTACTTCTTCGTCATCATCATTGAAGCACTCCAAATATGTTGCCCAGGGCCTCATTTGACCGATTTTTGTATACCAATATCCATCTTCAAGACACCTTAAAAATTTATCGAGTGAATAAAGTAATATTAAGAAATATTTAGGTACTTATGTTAAATATATATATATATATATATATATATATATATATATATATATATATATATATATATATATATATATATATATATATATATATATATATATATATATATATATATATATATATAATGCAGCAGCTATCCCGGTGTATTTACTTTATTTTTAATTTTTTTATTTTTATAGACAAACAGAAGCATACGACATTTAGAACAATAAATGGAACATGACACTGAATAAATCTAATTTGGTTGTTTACCATTAATATAACGAATGTGTATATTTGTATTGAAATAATGCTTACTTTCTAGTAACATTTTTATCTACACCTGGCCCGACCAGGTAGTCGGGACATTTCTGGGTGACATTGGCACCTGCAGGGATGGCGTCCCAGCACATGCGGCCGTCAAAGTTTGTCGGGCAGTACATTGTGTCTTCTAAAAAGTATATTGTTAGATAAGTTTTCGATAATTCTTTAGATAAGATTTATATATAATGGGGATTTTTATACAAAGCTGTTATGTTTTAAAGTTAAAACTGGGAACTCGGTAACATAAAGGTAGTCCGTTCCCATTAAGTACATTACTGTTTCCCTTTTTCCGCTAAACTGAAAGCATTGCGTGTTGAATAATAGAACTAAACTCTGCACTTTTTCTTGTTACCAGAGCAAGCAAATATAAATAATACTTGGTTTAATAAGAGTGATCATATTATTAATTGCTTTTTAAGGTAAAAACCTAACCCTTTAAATAACGTAATTGTAAAATGGATAAATTATCAAGTAAAATTAATACTGAGAATTAAACAACGAAGTGGCTGTATTATTGCAAACAAGTTTGTTGTTGATTGAACGAGTCGACGACGAATAGAGAACGAATGGAAGTTCAGAAATCTTTTTATATTCTTCATGAATTAAAAATTTGCAGTTATAATTCACCTTTGTAGGTATGATAAGCCTTTTCGTTTTTCAATAAGAAATACAACTTACTTGTTATCACATCGTTGGGGTTATCTAATTGATAATTAGCCATAGATTTATTTGAATTGTAGCACGAGTCTCGTATTCTTTCCATTTCTGAGTAAAGTTCATTTTCTTCGTCATTATCACCACCCTGACTTTCAATATTGAATATGTTTGATTTGATCATGGCCTGTTAAGCGAAGTAAAAAATATATTATTGTTTACAAGATATTAATAATAAATATAACTTTTTCTAACAAATAAATTTATTAGTGTGAAGATGTTTTTTTACTTTTATATAGATGGAAGGATTTTTTACTGTATATTAAATAGCAACATTTTGAATAAGAAAAGAAGGCTGAAGTAGGGCGATATTTTTTTATATCTACCCTACATTTTTTAAAGCTAATAACCTAGTAATAGGACACTTTTCCCTGTATCCGCCGAATTTTAGTCATTGAGTAATAAATGGTGGGATTAAATACTGCGCTTTGCCTTAGTACTGGAGCGAACCAATAAATATTTCACTGAAAGTAGTAAATATTTCACTTCCCCTAGTCGGAATCGAATCCACAACCTGTCTGTTCTTTACAGTTCTATGACTGAGCCCCTGCGCCACTATAGGTCTCGGTCGGTCTTAAATTTTAAGTTCTCTTCGCCTTTTACAATTGGTAATAAATTCTCAGACACACCAAAAAAAAATCTTTGTTATTAAAATTTAGCCAAATATTCCCATACACAATTTACAATTTCTTATCGTTTTTTAATTACAATTTTAAAAATGTATTGTTGGGTTATTTAAGCTTTACCTTAACTCAGTCTATAGTTTAGTCGGACAGTCAATTTAATCCTAGAATTGGTTTTAACTAGTTATTCATGAAGACATTCATTTTTAACAATATTTTATATATTTAGAGATAGTTTAAATGTGTACTATTGCTTGAAAACACTTTACGCATACGTGAAGAAAAAAAATTAAAATTTAGGGAATATTAAAATTTGGACATCTTCCTCGGTAAATTTTTGTCGATTAAAGTTTAAATCGATGCAAGATCTATGATTATTTTATCCATTGTTTAATTCTTCGATTGAAAAATTATTTTCTTCTCAACACGAAATATATTAAAATTATATTATATCAATATTAAAAATATATATTTATATTAAAATTTGTAAAATAAAATAAATATCCGTGGTAGTATTACAGTTAATACATAGTGTAGATTAGTTGCCTATTACATTTGTTAATTTTATTATTTAAAAAATATATATTAAAAATAAAAAAAAAAGGAAAAAACTGCTCATAGTGTAGTATATCAAAAAAAAATAGAAATCATGAATGGCGATTCAGTGGAATTGAAGAGATCCTTCTTTTTTCTTTTTTTGAAGAAATGTTATTTAATGAAACATAAATACTCGTATTCTTAAACTTAAAAAAGATCAAGTAGTCAAGGCTATTCGATAGTTGTGGATTGAAATTCAGTTAGAGAAGATGTTTTCTTGCGCTAGCGGTGCTTAACGCTGCACCCCCCACATGGCAAGGCATTGAAAACTTAGTGCTTGCTCATTCCCTGTATTCATTGCGTGTGGTGCATATGTTTCTACTTGTTATTACTACAATGACCGGTAAATGGATGGTGAATTGACTTACCTTAGCTTCTTGCTGCCAAGCTCAAATGGTGAAGTGAAAGCGTTGAATAAGAGAAAATATATATGTATAAATATAGACATGACACAAATGGGTTACATGATATTTTTTATTCCTATAATGATATATAAAATTGATTTGTATGCTGTTTCCAGTGACTAAGGCAAAAGTTACATAAAATTCTGGCGGAGTTGTTTAAAAAAATCATTTCTATTTTAATGTATCTCAAAGAATTGTTACAGAAAAGTCACTGAAAACACTTATGTAATTGTTACAAATATATATTAATATGGTTTTTCTATAATAAGAGTTCTAAAATGAGTGAAATGAAAATTGAGTGAAATATCATCAAACTCTACTGTAAGGGGGGGTAAGTAAAGTAGGCAGGCAGAGGAAAACTTGGGAATTTAGTATTATGACACTCTGTTCCCATTAAGAGAGAGAAAAAGAAAAAAAAAATAATAAAATAAATAAATGGATAGTTAATCGCACTATTCACATTTAAGTATAAACTTCTCTCTCTCTTTCTCTCTCTCTGTACTCTTCACACTTTCTAGCAAATTCTCTAGGCATTGCGTGATCAGATCGAGAAAATATAATTTAAAAATTTATTTCCTCGAGTGGGAATCGAATCCACAACCTGTCACGCTTACAATCAAAAGCTAATGCCTCTGCGCCACGATAGGCCCCCATCTCCACCTAGAGCAGCGCATTGATAGCATTTCACCTCTCGATTGGTTTTTAGAGAAACATTTAGCAACATTTGCATGCTTGCTTGCTTGTTTATAACAAAACGTGAAAGTGCACGAAAAAGCAGACGTTGTGAAGAAGATGTGACTACTATATTAAGGAAAGTTATAATGAATGTCTATAAATAATTACATATTTAATATTAATGACATATAAGGTTATATATAATAATGACATATGGTATTATAATAAATATAATATAATAATAAAGAAAAAAAAAAAAAAAACTTTTGTAAATCAAAGTAATTATTTTCAGTTCTTTATTTTTCGCAGATAATTATTATGACACGTCTATGTTATGTTTAATTTCTTTTTGCAAAAATAAGTAGAAGTTAGAGTTAAGGTATATAATTAAATTAAATAAAGCTTGAAAATTTCGGTTAGGGCAAGAGTATTGACAGAGTTAAATAAAATTATAAATGTCAATTTGTGTCTATAGCAAATTCAAAGAAATAAAACATGGGGCGGCCAATTTTTCGTAACACCCTAAATCGCGTTTTTAGGTTTACAAAGCCGAATGCTAAAACGATTGATCCATCATGTCTGTCTGTCTGTACATAGCCGCTTTTTTTATAGATTTTTTTCTGTTACTCATGTAATTTTAATATATAAAAAAAGAATGAAAATACGAGTACTAGTACATATATAAGACTTGGTACAAAACAATCTGTATGAGTTATAATTAAATACTTATGACCGAATTTACTTAAGATTTATTTAAGAAATACATTTTGTACGTCTTCCGTTTTCTTAATTTTGTTTGATTTGTTTTGAAAATCGATGAAATATTATTAATAATGTTGAGAGTTAAATAAGGTTATTAGTAGTTAGTTTTATTGTTACTGTAATGTTACTTGATATTTGTTTAATATACATACATACTAATAAATAAATATATTAGATTGGTATAGTTGGGGCATAAGGAATATCTACATTGAAATACTAATAAAAATATTTTTTTCTAATATACATTTAGACTCACCGCTTTGCGAGAATTTCTTTCCATAAAGCCATTGTTGGTGCCAAAATATTTTTACATTGTTAATTTTTTATCGTTGTATATAAAACTTCATGTTAAAGACGAGGACGGTAAACTTTCACAAGTCTTTGCCAAGCTCCAAGCTTGGTGCTTTAATAATTTATCCCAACTTAGTGGGTTACCGCATCAGCTTATTTAAGCCTAGAGTAATCCTCGAACTGGAGTACGGTATGAGCTGAATATCTTTTATTTGTTTTTTTTTTCGCTTTATCTCTACATAAATCACTAATTTAATTACTATAACTGTGGTCGATCGACCTTATATTCGCCATTAATTGCGTAAAAAATATTTTTTAAGTTGTTACTTTGTCTTTAATTTACGATACGAATGTAATAAAAATGCTTTTTTACCCACAAATACAAATTATACAACAACTAATTATTGTCTTATGGGCTTGCTTTTGGTAATTTAAATTGGCTGCTGCTGGTAAGCTAGACGGCAGTACGATTTACGTATTGTTTTTTTCTCAGTAAGTGTATTGTGAATTCCGTGTGAGAAATGAACAAATTTTGAAACCGTAAATCATATATTTGCTCATAAAATGCGACAATAACGATATATATATATATATATATATATATATATATATATATATATATATATATATATATATATATATATATATATATATATATATATATATATATATATATATATATATATATATATATATATGTATATATATATATATATATATATATATATATATATATATGTATATATATATATATATATATATATATATATATATATATATATATATATATAATTTTTAATTTGTATTTACTTTTCATGTAGTTCATATATTTATATATATTTTTTTCATAAAAAATCTTTTTTATCAATTCATAAAAATTTTTATCTATTGTATATAAAAAAATATAGTTGCGGGTGACCTTTTTAAAGTAAACAATATAACGCCTGAACTTCACATTTTTTGTACATTTCATTGTATGATCTTTCATATTAACGTTTTTTTTTTATTTTACATTTATTTATATATAAATGTTATTTTTGATTGTATTTCTTGTTTGTTTCATTCCAGTTTGGTCATTTTTGCCGATTTCGATTGATGACTCATCATAACAGTTCAAAGTCTGACTAAATATAGTTTTGATCTTAAAAATTACTCCAACAATTATTTTTTTCATTATTTGTTTTTTTTTTGTAATTTCGTGTTTTTTCTACTTTTATATTGTTATCTCTTGAGACCTTAATATCATTCGTAATAGTTAATCTTAGTATTTTATTTTTCATGTATTACTCATTTCGGAAGTAAAGTTGCTTCCTCCAGAATTTTTCGGAACTTTTATGATAACTGACTAAAAAGTTCAAGTCTATACACTGACTTGAACTTGTATAATAACTTACTTATGTATATATTTTTATTTCTTTTTATTTTCATTTATGTTGTATAATATTATTTTTTATAACTTTATGAATTATAAATATCTGTCCAAAAATTCAATTTGTTCTAGTAAAGATTTTTTTTTATAAAATTTGATAATAACCTACACATTATCCAATATAACTAATTTATGAAATTCAATGAAGGTACTTCGTTGTATTCAATGAAGGTACTTATAATTATGAAATACGATGAACGTATTTTTTTTTTAATTGTAAAAATTGGGGTTGAAAAATGAAACAAGATAATTTTTGACAGTTATATGTACGTGGAACATAAAGTATACATACATGTAGAAACTTTGACTTGTCGTCTATTAGTTCCTTATGAAGCACACAAACTACAGGTTAAACTACAACATCTAATTTTATGCATTGGATTTTCCTACGTATTTACTTACTAACAAACAGATTTCCAGTTTCATAGAAAATGAGCTTTGACAAAAATCAATTGATTGAAATTTAGTTAATATTAAAGTTTCTAATTATATATTTTCAATAATTGAATTATATAATTTTTTAGTGAATGTTTTAAATATTAGTCGAAAATTCATCATTATCCTCATCCTATAATTTTTATTTCAACATATTCTTTTTTAATTTTCAATGATGTAAATCATACATAAGCTCACAAAATAGTTATTTTTGCAATTATTTTTTTTTTTATTTTGTATTAATTTGAATTCCATAACTCAAAAGTTAATTAATATAAATTATTGAAATTAAGTTGATTCAATTAAATATTAAGTACCCAGAAATTGATTATATTTAATATAAAATTCCGTGTAAATGTTTATATTTATATGTAATGAAATCATATAATTATAGGGAATAAAAAAAAAAATTGACTGAGTGTAGGAAACTACAGAAAAGACAATTACATTTCAATAATTTTCATCCAAATTCTTAAAAACTAGGACATGTTTTGTTTCATTGCTTTTCACTAACATTTCATTATCATTTCGTTTATTTTCATCATTATGATGTTACGGTAGGGTTAGAGATAAGGTAATTATTAAACTTGTTACTTAATATTACTTGTGTAGCCGCGAAATTTTTAAATATCCTTTACATGGGAAAGATTATGTAGTGTCAACGTCAGAGCTTTATTTTAGTAAAAGTAGTAGTTGGTAAGTTTTAACCTATTATACATTCATATATTTATTAATTTTGGTGTAGAAAATTTTTAATTTAGTTTACCAGCTCCTAATGTCAATGGAAGAGTAGAAGTCAAGAGCAATAAAAAAATCTACGGTCACATCTTAGTCCAAGCTGTCTTCGTCCATATAATATTCAGGCTCAGGGTCACTCCATTGTATCGGTGGATCAGAATCTGTTTCAGACTCTATATCAGAGTCCATAAAAGTAAAAATACTCCAAGATTTTGATATATTGTACGACCAATTTGGACGGAAACTGTAACCTGGCACCCAAGCTATATTCGAAGTTGGATCTCTAATCACATTATAGACGATACCCCAAGTAGGTCTCAAGTTCAGATTAAAACCATATGAAATATCCCAAGCCAAGCCCCATGATATGCTCCATTGGGGGAAAATACTTGGAGTCCAAGTCAAGTGCCATGATATAGCCCAGGATGGAGCATGACTCAGATAAAATGTTAGGGTACAAGTGAATTTCCAAGGCATAGTTTGTGCGGTTAAAGTACAAAGAACCCGGTTAATTCCAAGAATATGCCAATTAAAGTTTAGCTTAGTAACGAATATTCCTGCCTTAAATTTAAAGTTGTGATTTATTCAATTAATTATAAGTTCGCGCGGCTTTTCTTGAGCTGGTATGGCTTTCGCATGTGATGGCAGCAACAAGTGGTCAATCCGTAGACGGTTATTTGAAGTCGTACCTGCGATTGCAGGGAATAGCTGTAGTAATATAGTCGCATGCGCTACTCCATAAGCTATTGTTATATTTAAGAAAAAGTAAATATTAAACTTATATGACGCTTGGCTTATTTAATTGATTTTTATAAATATATTTGAAACGTTGTCATAACTGTGATAGCTGCTTCTATAAGTATATAAAAAAAATACAAAAAGTAAAAATCACTTACCGTTTTTCGATTTTCAACACATGTTATGCAGAAGAGGAAACTCTGGATCCTTCGCCGTCATCGAAATAGCGTAAAAAAAATGGAAAATTTTGAAAATTATTAATATGTTATAATTAGACCGAATAAAATACAAACGAATGAATACAATGAATTGAATGATGAAAGTTTTTATAACTTTTAAAAGCCGTAAAATAATTTAAATTAATTTAATAATTAGGAAATATGAATATTTAAAACTCTTAATACACATAAATAAAAAATCATACCTTTTTTTTAGTAAATAAAAAAATTGGACTTTCTTGCTTCAGCAATTTTCAAAATATTTTAATTGATAAGAAAAAAAAATTAAGCACATATATGTGAAAAGTGAAACTTTTTCCCGTTTAGTTCTTGGCGCACCCTGTCGGCAGAGCGGTCAGGTACTGACTGAACTAGGAAGCTGCAGTGACTGCAACAAGCGTTGGTCTATGATAGACTGCGCAGGTTTTATTGCTAATGGAAAGCTCGAAGGCATTGGAAGAACTTTATGCTATGCGACATTCGAGACGATTTATCTTTTACTAATTTGTTTTTATAGTCCTGTCGTTTTTTAAATAAATATTTATATGCAACAGAGTAGTTTGCAATCAGGCTCAGTGTCTGACCGTGAACGTAATGATGTGGTATAAATTATTTTAAATGTCTATCTCTGGAAAACCTATTATTTCATAAAGTTCTACCAAGCAATTCAACGTTTCAAAATTGAAAGGAAAGCGAAGTTTTAGTTTTAGCTGATATATATATTTCCAGTTAAAATTCTAAAATCTCATATTTAGTTACCAACCTAAGTTTAATTTATCTCGGTTGGAAGTGAAGTAAGAAACAAAATTCCGTTGTTTCCATAAAGCAGTTTAAACTGATTTTGCATCGGCTTGAGTACCGATGTACTTCGCTTATGGGCCTATACAAATACAAAGCTTGGCTTAGACTAGATTAGATCGATATATTTAATTCGAAAATATACGACCATTTATTATTTTATAATATAATTATAATTATTACGTTTACGTGATTTCACACAACCCCAAAAATAACCCTATCCCCAAGGGATCGAATATTGCATCAATACGTGTAGATAGCACATCGTTTCAAGAAAGTTTCAATGCAAAATTTAAGACTCGTATTGTACTTGTGCTTGCGAAGTTTCATACAAACTATCAACTCCAAAAGCAAACCCTTCTAATTTCGCAAAATTCCGGTTTCGATAGCATATACATTCCAAAAAACATCTCTAAGCAAAATTTGAAGTTCCTGGCACTTGTAGTGATAATGTTTTATGTGTATTAATATGTATTAAATTCATCCCAAATGATATATATTAACGAACAGACGATATCGGTCGTGTAGTGTAAAATTAACCGCATACATGCAACAGGTACAACAAGCGAGCACCAAATAAAATGTGTAACGAGGGAATATGATATTTTCTTCGAAGTCTACACAAAAGGAAGGTAGGTATATTGAATTTTATATAAATTTTTGTCGTAAGTTAATATTACTGTTTATTTGATCAAAATACCTTTGTATTACAGCGTATTTTGTTGAACGTTTTGTTTTTCAATCTTAGGTATCGTTTCGGAGAGGCGGTAGTGGCGGTTGTAAGTTCCACCACGTCAATTGTGTATTCGATTCCGATAAGCTGGAATTAATTATTTCCATTCCCCGCTCTGAGAACAAGACAAACTGCGGCGTTGATTTCCACCGAATAGCTCACATGTCTCGAAATTTAGTAGCACTTAACTGAAAAGCACACAAAGCAAATGCGCGAAACAAAGATTAAACAAGAGAAGCTACAGATATATAATGTAGTAATTATTTCACGATATCATGGTCTGAAAGGCTACGTACCCTTCGATATTCAATGTACTTGTGAATGAAACTGCAGATTTTTTATTCGGGTTCACGCTGTATCCCGCACGTGGTAAGATAAGCGGGAGGAATTTAGGAATCTAGTGTTCAGACACTTCATTCCGTTATCCACTTTCCGCCGAATTTGAACCAATGAAGGAATGAAAATAATAAATGTATTTTTACTATGTTTTAAAGTGTTATTCCACACTTAGGACAGAAAATACTAAACTTAAATTTAAAAAGCGTATAAAAATTTTGAACGAAGCAGGATTTGAACCCGCGCCTCTGGAATACCGTTCCAGCGCTCTGACCACTTAGTGGTCAGAGCGCTGGAACGGTATTCCAGAAGTTTAAGTTTAGTATTTTCTGTAATAAATGTATGATTTGAAATTATTAAATATTTGATTTCTTCCAGTAAGTAACAATCCACAACTTGTCGCGCTTATAGATTTCATACGCTTGTGCCGCTGCACCACTAGAGGTCTCCACACACAAACTCGACACATTTTTTGAAAACATATAATAAAATTATGTGGCAAGAATTAAACCTTCTTCTCTTGGAGACCGTCCAATTGTTGATTACTTAGCCATACATTCTTTTGAAGCTACATTGAAATTCTTTAACGTGTGTTACCGAATTTTACGTTTGTTTTTTTTAATACGCTTTATCAAAATTGTATTTTTCTATCCTTCATACGAAATTATATTTTTAATTATCTAAATAATTGTAATTATTTTCAGTTGCTGAAAATAGTCAACTTGAACAACAGTAGCGCTTTTAAATTCGTTGTACGCTCGTATTGATTGACTTAAAACTTTTACAAGGTAATAAGAAAATAATTTATCTATATTTATAGTGTCAAATAAACAAAATGATGAGGTAAATAAATCATTACTATATACGAGTATAATCATCATTCTATACGAGCACCAGGTTTTTCTTGCGGCTCTGCCCTCATGGTCGAGAGGAAATAAGTAAAAGTTCTGTAGACACATTCTAAGAGCTCGGTAATACTGAACGCTACAGTGGATTTATCCAAACTTTAGCGCATTAGCGTAGTAAATAATATGAAGCCTTATCTTATGTTATAATATGATAGCTTTTTTTAATAAGTAGAGTTTCTCACACAAAAAGGCTTACGTCAGTCATTAGGTTCTGAGATAAATGTTCTTTATATTATTTAGAATAAAATCGCTACGAAAGCGCCCGCCGCTCACGCTAAGGCGATGTACCTTCACCTTATCCTTAACGAACGACCACTTCTCTATCAACATCGATTTTTTTTAAATGCCGGTAAAAGTAGAATAATACTCTATATATTAATCTAATTTAGTTACTCCTCACTTACTTGACTCAGCTTCACGTTGTATCCCGCACGAGGCAAGGTAGGCAGAGGTAACCCGGGAACCTAGTGTAAAGACACTCCGTTCCACTTCCGTTCCCCACTATCCGCCGAATTTGAGGCATTGCGTGTTGAGTGGCGGAACCCAACGCCGCGCTTTGCCTTATTACCAGAGTGAAGAAATGAAACATTAAATATTTAAATTGAAAATATTAAATATTTCATTTCCTCGACTGGGGATCGAACCCAGAACCTGTCGGTCACAGTCACACTCTTGTGCCGCTGCGCCACGACAGGCCTCTGTCTCGGCCTTAACTTACTTAATTGAAAATATTAAATAAAATCTGAAGTTTCTATTTCTATGGTATAAATCGGTATTAAATTTTCACGGCTTAAATCAGTATTGATAGTATATTATTTAGTTCTCCTTTGAGACTGTTATTATATCTAAGGAGCTTTCAATATCTGGGGACACGGGTGTGCCCCGCCAAAACGTACCAAGTGAAGCGCAAGGGAAGTGAAGACATACCTTTTCTCAAACAGTTTCGTCGTTTTTGTGAACCCTCATAGAGTTGATGTCCGATGTGCCAGACAATCCACATTCTCAAGATATGAAATCGATAATAGACTACTTAAACTTACAAAGTCTCGATTGAATTGCTCAAATACTCTAGATTTTATTGATATCTAAAATATATCTATTTCATCACTGACACATTGATGATCATCAAAATGTTTTGCTACTTCCTGAAGTGCTAGAAAGCTGAAATTTGGTATGTAATCTTAGTCTAGGTATACCAACAAAAAAAATCATAAACTTATGACATTCGCTCCCCATCCCCTAAAATGGGGGGTGGGAAGCGGTGGACGTTTGTATAAGCTTTAAAATGTTAAGGTACTTCCTGAAGTGCTAGAAGGCTGAATTTAAACTTACTACTACTAACTTACTTACTGAAAAAACATTACCGTGTCTCCAGATAAATAACTTTAAATATAATCGCCTAAGAGCGAAATATCACCCTGATTTGTCACTTATGGTAATTAGTAAACTATCACAGAAAAACTGCAAAGGCAGAGAATGGGCTATAAAAAGCGGCACCGCTGTAAGAAACAAAAGAAAAAAATGAACACTAAAAAGACTGCCTGGCTTAACTTACAAAAAGAATTGAAATCCCAACAAAAACATTTCATATAAAATGTTGCCAATTCGACCACGTAAGGTTTACCCTGTGATAAAGTTATCAAATCTCAAATAGAGCCAAGCTTCTGAATCTACACTGCCGGAAATTCTACATATCAGTACTGGCTGTTAAACATTACTATATAATAGGTAAAGTATGTTATTGTAAGGACAACTTTATGTTACATTATTTTCATTACGTATATTATTTATTTCTTTTTGTTTTTTTTTATTTTAAAGGAAAAGAAAACTGTTAAACTTTAAGTTGTACTGCACATGGCTGTGTAGGTAGAGTGTATAGGAGGAGGTTAATTGAAAACACTTGGTAATGTTAAAAACATCTCTTTACTTTACCAATTGTTGCTGAATTTGAGTCATTGTATTTTGAGTGGAGGATTTCAACTTAAACGTAGAGTTCATTACTACCAGAGTCAAGGAATAAAATAATTAAATATTATATTTCTTCGATTGCTGATTGAACTCACTACACCTTCAATCTTTTATATTTTAATAACACCATAAAAGTAAGCGGAAACATACTTACTATCATATATGTAAAGATAAAGCTGCCGCACAGTCTTCAATCTGTTATATTTTAATAACACCAGAAAAGTAAACGGAAACATACTTATTATCATATATGTAAAAATGCAAAAAGCGCGGCGTTGAGTTCCGTCCCTCAACACGCAATGCCGCAAATTCGGCGGAAAGTGGGGAAAGGAAGTGGAACGGAGTGTCATAACACTAGGTTCCACTTCCGTTCCCTCTGCCTACCCTGCCTAGTGCGGGATACAGCGTGAAGCTGAAAAAAAAAAAATGTAAAAATAAAGCTGCCTGTTGGACTTTAATCAAATATGAGTAGAAAATCTGTTGATTATATTTCATTTTAATAACATACGTAATTAATAAACGTAATTATACTCCATTATATTTAAAAGCCTACTTAAATTATTTAATCTGAAGTCATCACTGTGCAATGGTTTCAGGATTACACATCGAATGAAATTCATGAAAAATGTTTTGTATAAATGCATTTCTATATATGGATTGTATTGTTATCTCGTTACTCAGTTTTCAATATGATTGAGGTATTTGATTAGGTAAATGGATGGTTGGAGCTTATATAAAGCCTTTACTGTTTTTTGTTACGATTTTATGTTTTGTTAGGTAAGTACGCTAGGCAAAATTCAAAATCTATTTTCCATCCAATGTTTCGCCGCGGCGTCGGGGCATAAGAGTGCAACTGTAAACACGACTGGAGTTTTATGGAATTAAATATTTATTATTTCATTTTCTTTGCACAGAGAGCAAGGCAAAGCGCAACGTTAAAGTTTTGCCACTGAACCAGCAATTACTGAAATTGGCAGAAAGTGGGTAACGGAACGAATCGTCTTTGCACTAGAATCCTAAGTTCCATCCTTTCCTGCTACATGCGGGATAGAGTGTGAAAAATAATTACCTTCACGCAGGTTATTCACTGCCTTTCTCAAAAGAATCGAACGATAAGTGGTGTACGTATAACATAATCTCAGATAATTCAGATTGCACGTATAGTATAAAATACAAAAGCAAATAAAATTCATATCTTTAATAAAAATCAAGGTCTAGAAAAAGATGAATAGAAAGTGATTGTTGTTCGTAATCTGTTGATTCTATTTTCATAAAATGTAGCAAAGAACTTTGGCAATGAGCAAAGACTTGCATTAAAAAATCTATAATTAGATCGATTGATTACGACCTACTACGCCATAGTCACACACTGCAATCATACATTGCATGTTTTGCAATGGAGGTAAAAACAATTAACGTAATTTAATATAACAATAGCCGCGATAAATGTACTAACTATCAGAAAAGAAATATTCAAATCAAACATGTAACTGCTGAAATAAGCTCGTAAATAAAGAAACAAAACTCTTTACTATACTATGATTAGTATGAACTCAGGTGCCATAACGTGGTTGAATAATTTTCATGTAATAAGATCTTATTTCATTTACATTTTTTATTGATGTTTTGACATAATGTTTGACAGCATAAATCTAGAGTGCTTTATGTGTTTTTAATTTAGAAACGATAATTAAAAAATGTTAAAAATGATGAAGCTTGTAATCTCTACAATACTGAGCCCAGTTTAAAGTATGTATTTGTGAAAAATGAATGTATATTATTATTATCTAAGTAGTATTTTATATAGCAAAGTAGAAAAAATATTTTATATAGCAAAGTATAAAAAATAAAAAAAGTATTTTATATAGCAAAGTAGAAACTTAGGCACACCAATTTTCACTTTTTGAAATTTTTGTGGTTAAACGCTAACGCATCGTTGTAATAAATCGATTAAAGCTATATTATATTGTCAATTAGTGGTATTAAGAATCATAGTCTTAAAACTATGGAGATCCTAGTTAAGTAATACTTAAATCAATGGGAAACATATTTATTATTTTTATTTTATTTATACTTTTGATTTAGTTATCTATTGTGAATCATAATTTGTTATTCCCAAAATATTGTTTTTAATCAGGTCATAAATTTAAAGCGTACCAAACCTAACTGCTATATTAAATAAGATCATTCAGATCAGCTTTGTATTATAGGTACTTACTTATTCAGAAAAATATTTATATTCAAAAATATTTAATTAGAACAATGGATCTTGACATTTTAGAAACATTTTAAAGAATATTTCGTATAACATTTCTTTTTTATAAATACAAGAGTATCTTCTATCTTTAATCACAATTTTCAGAATATTTACATTTGCATACAAAAAATCAATTGTTTCATCTAAAATTTAAATAAATATTTAAAACTAAACACAATGTCGGCCTCTCTCGACTCCGCTTTGGATCCTATGGAGGAGATCCGTTTTCGAAAGAAACACGGGTCCATGTGGATGGAAATACAGAAGGACACTCATTTTACCTTTGACGAATTGGAACGTTAGTACTTTATTATGTAGAATTTATTATATTTGAAATAAATTTTTCTTATCATTATTATGTGTTAGGCGCAGCGTTGAGTTCCGCCAATCTTTACGTAATATCTTCAAAATTGAGTCGGAAAGTGGGAAATTAAGTGTCTAAACACTAAGGTTCCCTCTGCTTTTCCTGCTAAACGAGAAAATGTAATAGAATGCTAATAGAATCGCAGCGACATCTTGTGTCAAGTAGACTACCTATGTTTCTGATTAATATCACGCTCGCATTCTTTACAAGTAAAAAAGTTTAGACAAAATCATTATAAATTCACTATATTTTTCTTTATATAACGTTTTTGTTAATTTCAGAGGTTATGATAATATTTTTTAAAATACAAAAACGAGATGAAAAACCTGCTGCGTCTGATTTAATATCTAGGTGAGTTCGATTCTAGTTAACTTATAGAAATCATATTATTAAGAAAGAGAAGCTATACTATGATTTCGGACGGAATTTATTGTTATTGTTAGGACACACCACTTTCGTTTCAGCACATTGATAGGTGGACCTCAACACCACGCTTTGTCTTTTTATATATCTTTGTTTTTTTCTTTTTTAAATAAAAAAAAGTATTAACCGGAACTACGCGGTCGAGTACTCAGCTTTACGCTGTGTTCCGCGCAGACATACTTGAAGGCAGAAGGAACTTGGAAACCTAGTGTTACGATACTCCGTTACGTTCCCTACTTTCAGCCGAATTTGAGGTAATGCGTGTTGAGTGGCGGAACTCAACGCAGCGATTTGCCTTGTTGCCTTGTTTGTGGGGATCGAACTCACAATCTATCATGTTTACAGCTACACACTGTGCCATTGCGCTACGACAGGTCTCAAAAGTGTCTAAGTGTACTTTGGCAAAACTATTAAATTACTTTATACATATAAACTGATGTGCACTTAATTTATTTATACCCTATCTTACAGTGTTATTTCTATAAAAATCAGTTCAATTGTTCCAGAGATTAACCCGGACAAACAGAAAGACAGAACAAACAGTCCAACAGTTTAAAATAATTTATGTTTTGGTATAGCGTAAATAGCAAAAATCATTTCCGAAAGCATATTTATTTTATAATAGTACACAGACGTATTATTTTTATTACTAATACACATTTTTAGGGCTCATTTCCGTGATGTCCTTCACACCGGCCTGGGCATGACTGATGCGTACATGATGGAGCGCGTGATGGTGGCCCTCGACAGAGGCACGTCACCGTACGTGACAATGGAAACGTTCGCTAAGGCAATGTCTTTATATCTGCACGGATCGTTGGAAGAGCGTATATCGTATGCTTTTACTGTTAGTTTTGTTTACTGTTTTATTTTGGATATTATTTTTAATGTTTATATTGAAAATGGCTATATTAATTTAGTATATACCCATTTATACTCAGTAAATATATCGATTTTCTACATTAAACTACTACATTTGTTCTTTTTTTTTATTAATTTTTTTTGACTTCATTCTGTATCCTGCAATTGACGGGGTAGCCTGATGGCACTTGGGACACCTAGTGTACGTGATATCTATCCAATTGAAATACAGTTCCTACTAGTAATAAACAATATTTAGGTTATTATAATTGTACGGTAACGTGAACGGTAAGACGATATTAAATTTTTACTTTCAGTGTTATGATTTATTAGGTGAAGGACATTTAAGAAGGGAAACAATGTACCAATTGATGAAGAAAAGCTTGGCGAAAGCATCTCGGGATGACGATGTGGAGGAGGCTGTTAAGGTATATTTTATTTGAATATTATGTTTTCAAAGCGTTTGTCAAAGCGCTTTGCTGTTGCGCCACGATACATATTTCTTTTACTTAAACATAAATAATATTGTATTCATAGTATTTTAGCATAACTATTAATATTGAAACAAAGTTTTGTAATTTTAAAAAGTATGTTATCAATTATCCACAAATATTACAATGAAGTCCAAATTTATTCTAAATATTATGGGAACACCATCTCTTTAGTATTCTTTGTTTTTACACCTCGTACCACAATAACAAAACGTCAAGAGAATGATTTTTCAACATTAACTTGAAAGTTATTATAGAAATATGAAGAATAAACTTATATAACAATAAATTTATTAATAAATATTAAAATATTATCTAATTCTTCATATATGCGCCATCTATATTAATTCTTTTACAGCGTATTGTGACGAAATTTCATAGAGACTGTCATAAAGAGCTCTACTTCATAAACGTGCTAAAAGCATTTCATTAACAGATGGCGGTAAACTACCTGATCTTAAATATATTGCACGGCAACATTTAAATTTCAGCTTCTTTCTGTATCCCGCACGTAGCAGGGTTTGAGCATTCTATTCTGGTAGTGTTGAATGGCGTAACTAAACGTCGCGCCTGCTTCGTTACCAGAGTGAGAAAATAAAATGTTAAATATTTCATTTACTCGAATGGGAAATGAACCCACAAATTGTCACGTTTACACACGCTTGTGTTCCTGCGCCACGACAGGCTTTTATAAAAATGAGGTATATATTAACTTAAAATATAATGAACTATTGACTTATATTTTCTGTCAAAAGTCTATAATAACGTAGTGCAACGTCTGGCTGTAAACTCCAACAATTACTTTTACTCATTACAAGACAAGCCGGGGCGTTGAGTTTCGCCACACAACACGTACGGAAATGTAATGGCTCAAAACCTGTGCGGAAAGTTATATTACCGTTAAAAAAATAAATTGTATATATAAGTAGTGTAGTAGATTTATATTATCAGCTTCACATTGTATACCTATCCCTAGCTTCACGTTCCGCTGAATTTGAGGCATATATTGCGGAAGTTAACGCCGCGCTTTGCCTTGTTAAGAGAGGGTCTAGTCCTTGCGCCCCAACACAGGCCTCTTATTATTTTATTATTTATTGTCTTTCTACGAAATAAGTAACTATTTTCTCTCTATACTTCCTAAGTTTTAAAATGAATTGACATCATTGATTTTTCAGACGTCATTAACTATATAGATATGTATGTTGTCTATTTTATCTTACTGCCATTATAAATCAAGTAACCAACATGCGTAAATCCTAGAAATCAAATTGTTCGACAAGTTGTGCAACTAGGCGTTATTTGCAATTCTCAATATTAATTGAGTGGAATAATTTTCCAGCTCTAACTTGGAAGGTACAGTAATTTTATTACTCGAAAGCAAATTATGGAAATTAACTTTATTCGCTTGTTACTTTAATTTTATAACTTGAGCACGGCGTTTGTATGTAGGACGTTACGATTGTGGGTTCATTTCTTGACGGAATGATTTCTTTTGATTTTCTAGTACAAGTAACAAAAAAAAACTGTGGCGTTCAGACTATTTTGGGGTGGGCACCGGCACTGTCTACTCCTAAGTGTCTTAACATTAGAGGTACTTTATAAGTAAGTAAAGTACATCTCTCGAATTTAGTTTAGATATTTTTTAGAAAATCTTCTAAATCCTGCACGTAGCAGGGTAAGTAGAGGGAACCAGGGTACCTAGTATTAGGACATTCCGTTCCCATTCAGAAATTCTGTCCCCCATACTCCTCGAGACGTTGCGCGCTAGCTGGCAATACCTAACGCCGCGCTCTGTCTCGTTTCCAGAGAACGAAATTGAAAATATTAAATCATTTCGCAGATTGATTATCGAGTGCACAACCGCCTTGTTTAGTCGTTGCCGTCCTTGTTTAAAGAATCATAAATTGTTATACACATATTAGTATAATACATATCATGATATAAATATTAAATCATGATAAATATAAGCGTCTGTATTGATTTTATCTCGGTTTGCTCCACCAGGCTTTATTCATAATAGAGGCATAAACGGTATTATGCAGTTGACAGACGTTCAAAAGGCCGCCTAATAGGTTTCCCTCGATTTTACGTTATTCCGTGATACAAAAGCGAATGGTTACAATATATGAATATCATTTTTTTCGTCGTCGTGCCTCAGTTGGTCGATGTCTGGTTATCAAAGCGATTGCTATGGATTCGATATTCATACATATTAATATTTGTTATTTTATTTCTTCTATTGAGTTAGTCGTAAGTGTGCGATTGTAAATAAGATGGTAATGCCTTTTAGCTCTTCTTCTTTTAGTGGTAGAAGTAAATAACCGGTCAAGTATGATTCAGATTTTCCCACGAAGGATTCCGTACCATTAGCAAATAATGGCAAATCATGTTCGTTACGTGAAAGTGCCCTTACTCGTAACTATTTATTCTATTCTATTTTTCAGTATTTCTTGTTATATCGATACCGGAAGTAGATAATCTGTTAATATTTCAAGTGAGTAACTATGACTATACATGAGATACAGCCTGGTGATAGACGGACACAGCCAAATGGGATACCGTTTTACATTTGCGATACGGTATCCTAAACTAAAAATCTACCGTCTAGTATTATAATAAACATTTTTAATCATAAATTGCGATCTAATCTTTTACAATAAAAATTTAGAATTCTCTAGTACTCTTTAATATTCTTTTGACTTAAAAAAATATTCATATTTATTCGTTATAAAACACTGGTTTGACGCCATCGTAGTGGCACAGCGTTCTACTAGAGGAAATGTGTTCTTCAACGAGTGCCACTAGAGGAAATGTGTTCTTATCAATTTTTCTCTTTGGTAATAGACGAAGCGCGGCCTTGAGTTACGCCACATAACAACCACTCTAAATCTAGTCTTGAAAATTTGTGCCTCGGATATTGATTGCCGTAGATTAGATTTACTCCCTCAGTCCATTTTGGTATATGCATGATACAGCGTGAAGCAAAAAAAAATATTACACTTATTTTGAATATTATTAACACGATAAAATACGAACAAAGTACATTGTTTACTCATCAACGGATGATAAAGTTGCGCGTGTATTAAATATTTTACATTTCCAATTTTGTTACACTTGAATGCGTAATTTAAAATTATTCTTTATTAAATATTCCTATACTTCAGTTATTTTTTTAAAAAATTGTTAATGTAAAATATTCTTTATAAAATGTTCCTATATTTCAGTTTTTTTTTTTTTTTTAATTTCTTATTTTTTTAGCTACACGCTGCAACCTGCACATGGTAAGGTAGGCAGAGGGAACTTCGGAACCTAGTGTTGAGACACTACGTTCCGTTTCCCTTTTTCTGTTTTCCGTGAAATTTGAAATTAAATTTTGTATCTCGTATACTATGGTATATTGACTACTATTGTATCATATACTACTGTAGATTACTACTGTATCATATACTATTGTAGATTGGGCCAGGGGAACATAATGATTAAGACATTCCAAGTTTACTAATGGAACTATATGCTTGTTTTGTTACCAAAGAGCAAGCAGAGGGAATTTGATAACCAAATTAAGATACTCCATTCACTTTACTGTCGACCCCATTTTCTGTCGAATTCGGAGACATTGCGTGAGAAGCGGCGTCACTTAACGCCACGCTTTGTCCCGTGAGTGGCGGACAACACCACGCTTTGCCTTATTACAAAGAGGTTCAGTTTAATTAATTTTATTAAATATTTTTTTTTCTTTAAAATATTTAATAAAATTAATTAAACTGAATTCATTGCGTGTTCGAAACATGTAATTTCCAAAATTGTATAATATTCAATAGAATTCTTTCAATTAATAAATATCAATTATTATTATGAACCCACACGTGAACGTGTTGAAAGCTGCCCATACGCCACGACAAGTCTCAAGTTAGCTCTAATATTAAAACAATATGTCGTTGAAGCATTTTTATATACAAAGGTTAGTTTAAAAAAATATCTCATATATATGAGATACTATATATAGAATTCAATGAATAATATTATATTACTGACATTGCATGAGCCGTAGCTCATATTGTTTAATCTTATCAAAAGCTTACTGGTATTTTAATATTAATATCCTTTATTCTTTCAATATGAATTTCCTGGCAGACTTCATATTTTATCCGATATCCGTTCATATGACTGAAAAGTCTTAGACTTTAATCTCGTCTAGTTTGTGAGACAAGTATTTGTAAGTATATAAATAAATGTTGTGAATATTGCGTGTTATTGTATGCACTGTGGTATTTTATTATTACTAAAAATAATTGAATATCTTCTCTCAATATCTGGATAGGAGTTATATAATATAACTTTGAATATCTTGGAAATTACCCGCAGCTGGGTAGGCAGAAGAAACAAATTACTTAATTTAAGTAGTTAAATTTCTAATCTTTGATATATTTACACGTAAAGTGGCGGAACTTAATAGACACATTAACAAGAGAATGATTTTTTTATAATTGTTTCCGGTAAATACGTTATATGTAAAAGTCACTGTAGCGCACCTCTGCGCTGCTTTGTACGAACTATGGAAAAATAATATCTCTATTATTTAATTGTGTCAAAACACAAACAAAATCGGAGTGTCTTAACACTCTTTTTCTAGGCTCCCTCTGCCTACTCTGCGATATACGAAGCTTAGCTTTGCTTTTTACCAAGTACGGATACAACTTATACCGTAGTCGCGTTTACAGTACACGCAACGCTTTTTATATTTTTGTTATTAATACAATATTGTTTATAATTTTTAAATGAGCGAGCAATAGTCTAGTTCACTTTAGTGTGATAGGTTTCAAGGAATAGTGTCAGGGACAGAAATCAATGATAAAAGTATCGTGAGTTTTCACTTTGTTAACTCAGTTAATAAGAAGATTATTCAAAGAAATAATGTTTATTTTCTTTTCGATATAACATATTTTTGCTTACACGTGACTTCTGATGGCCAGTAGTTTAGGTTACGGAGCTCTACGCCGCACTTTATCTAAAAGAATCATCATTTTTTTCTTAAGAATGCCTTAAATTATTTATTTTATTGAACTTTGAAAAATATTCCTTCCCCTCTCGTTATTGTAGGTTTCGAACGTATTTTATTTCAAAAAGTATCTGACCATTCATGTGAAATACTGTCCGTTATTGTACGACCTCGAATCAACTTGATTGACTTTTTTATAATCTCTCCAGGTCAGTTCTGTTTTATCAAACGTCAGATTTGTGACAAGTTGCAATTTCCGCATTTCAAAAGCGTTTGTGATTTCTCTGTATTCGTTCAATATTGCTGAAATAAACAAAAAATATGTATATGTAAAACTTTTTAGTTATTAACTGATATATAATGTACAATGAAGGCTGAAATTTGGCATGTAAATTCCTTGGAGTAGGGAGTACAAGAATGTCTCAGGGAGCTTCACACTGTGTTGGGAACCTATTATTAATACACTTTGCGTGCCATACCCCACTTTCTGCCGAACTGAGGTATTACGTGTTGAATGGCGGAACTCAACGCCGCGCTATTTGTGTGTTTTTGAATGAAAAAAGTTTCGGACTACGATTCTTTTTTAATAAAATTTTATCAATTCCACATTATATTTGTAATTTGTCTCCTTCGTTTGATGTATAGATTATTTAATATTATGTAATAAAAATGTGTACAGATAATTTTTACTTCAGCACTCTAGTATATTAATATATGAAATTTAATTTTCAGGAGCTTGTCGACATCATGTTAAAACGCATGGACGTGGACTTAGACGGTGTAATAAACTTTCAAGATTTCCACACGTCCGTTACGAAAACTCCTTCGTTACTTGAGAGTTTAGGTTACTGTCTGCCAGAAAGGCCAGCTGTATACTCGTTCCTAGCCACTTGGTGCCCAGCGTGGGGCAAAATGTGATAAAATTGTAACTATATTTATATTATAATTATAGAATTGTTTATTTAAAAGTGTATGTGTTTCCTTTTCTTAATCAACTGTATCCGCACGGGTATATATCGGATAGGTAAAGGTAACTTGGGAACCTAGTGTTAAGACTCCGTTCCGTTCCCCACTTTCAGCCGAGTTTTAAAATACATCTTACATTTCACGTTGTTAGAGCGAGGAAATGCAAACATCTTTCACTCTCATTGAAAATAATTTGCTTAATATTGATTATTGTAAAATAATCAAAATTAAGTATGATAATTGATATTAGAGGCATATTTTTTTTATGGAAAAGACGGAAAACGAGCGTACGGGTCAGGTCAACTGGTGGTAAGTGATCACCGTCGCCTACTGTTTCCTTATTTTCAAATTGGCAAGTGTATTCCTTATTACATCAGAATACATACATATATTTAATATGCATTGGTTTAGTCTATATATGATGTTATATGTTTATTCTATGATAAAATGTATAATATATTTATTGCTAACCAGCTTCTCCCGCTTGAAATATCTACTTTTTTTTTCTAATTCATTTTTAAAAAGGTGATCATTATCACCTTTTTAAAAATGTATAAAACATTGAAAACTAAAATTTCAGCTAAATTAATAAAACGAAATAGTAGCTATTTTGTCAAATTTAATATTTTAAAGTATGTGTGATATGTTATAAGTATAGGTTTGTAAAAAAATATTAAGGGGCGTATAAAGCGTTTTATCTCTTATACTGTGTCATGATGGCGTCAATTTTAACGGACTTTTTTTCAACTGCACGATGCTTTTAGAATATGGAAGGGAGTGCAGCCGGAACCTGGTAAGCTTGTGTTAATACACCCATTAAAGTACTTCCGTTTCTTCTTTATACCAAATTGAAGAGGCATTGCATGTTGCATGTTGAATTTGCCTCATTACCAGAACGAGAAAACGCACTTTTGTTAATAATTAATTTTATTGAGTAGAAATCGAACCCATATCTGGTCGCGTTTACAGTCAGACGCTGCTCCTGTGATAGACACCAAACTTTAGTTATTTTACTACTTAGATCACGCTGTATTCCGCGCATAACAGGGTAGGCAGAGAGGAACCAACTTGGGAACCTAGTGTTAAGACACTCCGTTCCATTCTCATTCCCCACTTTCCGCCGTATTTGAGTTTTGCCTTGTACCAGAGCGAAGAAATGAAAACATTAAATATTAAAATTGAAAATATTAAACAATTCATTTCCTCGAGTTGGGCACAAAGCGGCACAAACGTGTGACTGGAACCTGTCGTTACAGTCACACGATTGTGCCGCTGCGCCACGACAGGCCTCAAAGTTATTTATTTTACATAAATGCTAAAACAATATGAAGTTCAAATAACTTTTACACTACATGAACAAGCTGCCGCCCACCCACTATGTTCAAACTGCACCGTGTCAAAATTAAATGGAGGGCTAAACGAGATTATTCTCAAAGGCAACTAAAAATGTATTCGTGGAATTACGCTGTGTCGAAAATTTCAACCTCACTGTACAGCGAAGTGAAGTGCTATTTAAATAGAAATTGCAACGGTTTTGCTTTGCTGTCGCGGTGGCGTAAGCGCGTCACTGTAAACGACAGGTT